>CAIGQQ010036980.1:616322-667205 GCA_903798035.1 Danio albolineatus | reverse complement strand
CTATTAGTGGACAGTAGTTAAGCATGTTTTTTAATATCTAATATTTAATAAACAATAGTTTACAAACATAAATAAATGAAGCTAAATATTAGATATTAAAAAACATGCTTAACTACTGTCCACTAATAGCTTATTAAAAGATAGCACTTTCTTTTACCCAACAGTTTTAGCCACTTTTACCACCACAGCACAAATCTCAATTTCCTTCAGATGATCAATAAAATCTTATCTTATCTAAAATGGCTAAATTACATATTTAAAAAGGAGCATGCTGGCTGTTTAAAATTAACTTTCCTATACGGAAATTGCTTGCTCAATCCTTTAATATTAACTTCCCAGAACTTGATGAAGCATATATAATGATTTAAAAAAACATTGTGTTGAACTTAAGTGGACGTACAGGCTGTGACTGAATCATTCCTAGTTTCAGTTTTGTGTGCAAAGGAGGACTAACAAGTCTGCATCTGACTCATTCTTATATTCCAGACATAATCAGATGTTCTTAATGCAAACACACCACATCTCACTTTAAAAATGTTCTGAAAGATAATTATACAGACAGATTTGAACTGGAATGCGCCAATGCATTAATTATGGTCAGAATTATACAAACCTTCTTCAAGTGAATGGCTGTGGCACTGCTTGAGCATGGCACAGGGGAAATCTCTGAGAAGCCGCTGTCCAGCCTCTCCTCAGCCTCCTCTTTCTTATAGCGTGGCGTTCCAGGCACTTTCTCCTTACGGCACCCTTTGGGGGCTTTCTTAGTCTGTACAGGGGCCTGGAAGTTGAGGAGGCTGAACGGGTCTGCTGAGCAGCTAAAAGAGTTCCACAATCTCCGGTTCTCTTCCTCATCCACCTCGCAGACGTCTTCGCTGGACTCATTCTCTGAGAGTGATGGTGATGATGAAGGAGGTAAAGAAAGCCGGGAGGACATATGCGCTGGTGGAGACTCTGAGACCGGCGAGCCTGTAGTCGCAGAGGTTGGCTTGGTGGCTGTCCTTATGGGAGCTGTGAAGTTCCTTGGATTATAAGGATCCCCGTTTTGGCACAGAGAATTCCACAGTCTCTCGGCCTCAGAGTTACCCTCCTCACCATCTGAATCTTCCTCGGATTCATCGTCACTGTCATCCAGGTCCTCTGAATCAGAGTAGTGGGATGAGCCTTCACTATCAAAGCCATCATCATCATTACTATCCCAATCATCATCATCGTCGTCCTCATCCTCCGATTCAGATTCGCCACTGCAAGGGCTGCCCATGATGTAAGCGATGACCTTGTTTTCACACTGAGGCGTGGCTAAAAAGGGTACATTGTCAGCAGTGGTTTCTACAGTCTTCTCAGACTCCTTTTCCTCTACTTCCTTTATTTCTTCCTCCCTTAAGATAGGTAGGCTTTGTAGCTCACTCTCTGTAGTGTTACTCTGAGATGAGTCGTCTTCGGAGGTAACAGGGTTGGTTGTTTCCGACACCTCCTGTTCCTTAGAAAGCAATTTCATGTGAAGCTTACTATTCGAGTGTTCTTCCTCCAAGCTGGAGTAGCCATTATCTTGGTCAGGTGTCAGAACAGCCACTTCACTGTAGGCTCTACCACAAACCAGCAGCTGCTGCTCAGCATCTAGTGGAAGCTGGTATGAGTTTGAGAGCGATTCTGTTTTGGACATGTGCAGCAATGCATTGTGGGTCAGCTCTTTGGAGCACAAGGGTCTAGCGCTTTCGTTGTGCATTGATGGCCCATCATTGCTTTGACAATAGCCGACACTATGATGTTCTCCACAATGCTGCCAGCTCGTATCAGTCTCTTTTCTGCTTTGTGCTACATTTAGCAGCAAGTTTGGAGGCTTGTCATTGGCCTCCAAAAACCCTCCCTGCCACCAGCTATTAGTGGATCGCACAGACACCATATCCGGGCTCAAATCGCATACGCTTTCAGCTTTTGCACGCTTTTTTTCCTGGGTGTTCAATAACACCTGGCTCAGCAAGTTTCTTGCTGTTCCCAAGTATCCGACTGATGCTTGCTTTTGAAGGCTGAAATCTTTCTGGGAAGTGTTTTGAATTCCCAGTTCACTCAGTGATTCCTGTGTGAACCAGGTAAGAGTGCCAGGGTCTCCAGGGGCCACGCACGCAGCATTTTCATGCTGGCAGTGGAGGTACGCGACGTTCAGAGGGGTTAAAGAGTTTCCGATATCAAGGTGTGACTTCATTTCAAATGCAGTCTGTGTCTTTCCGGGGAAATACCTCTGCAGGAGAGACCACGCAGGCCTCGAAACCAGAGAGAACACGCTTATCCACGAGCTGTCAGTGCGCTCGTCACTGTCACGCGCGGACCGCGTGTCCCCTGGAATAAAGTGTCCATGTGTGCTCATACTTCTGAAAAATATGAAATGAGGTGAACTACATAAACTGAACGAAAATAAAACAAGTTAGTTACTTCTTTTACAATTGACTCCACGTTACTTAGACTTAATCTGAATAAAAGTGCTCGGGTTTATAATGTCAACTTTAAATGTCTCTCGATGTTACTAATATACAGAATAGCCTTAACACAACCTAACGTTAAATATGGCCTTATAAGGCTTAGCTGGCTAGCGCAGCTTTTAATGTAGGGCTAAATGTTAGCTACGAACAAAGCAAAACGCTCCGTTTCTCATTCCTTCCAGCCTCTAACGCCTTCCATGAGGGCTGATAAATATTCTCCGGGGTTAATGAAATAGTCCATGTCGTTTAAACTGTTTGGAGTCCGGCCCGGCTCGTGCGAACAGCTTCAGCGTCCATATTGACCGCAGCGTTACCGCCAACTGTGCCGTCCTGAGGAGAATAACACCAATTATTTCGGGTTGAAGGGATCGTAGAAACAGCAGAAGGAATTGACACGCGTTTTGAAGTGTTGTAAGAGTAAAATAGGCTGGTAAACTCCAAAGGAAAGCTTGAAACAAAAGCCATTTTGACGTCTGGAGGAAGCGAGCGTCCGTTCTTCAACTGTCAGTCTTCTGTCACCTCAATCGAGCCGCGTTTTCGGACGAAAATACTGTAAGCTGTTGGAGAAAAAACGGCTGAATCATCAAAATCGAGTCAAAGCGCTCTCCTTAAAGTTACGACAAAAACCGAATCACTTTAAATTCGTTTTAAACAGAAATACTTGGTACAGAGACTCGTTGACGTTGACGTCGACGTCTCGCTCGCTAGCCGCGGAGCTAAAGCGGAGAGATTTCATCAGAAAAGCCGTAAGGGAGCGTCTCTAAAGTGCAGCAGCGGCGCGTTTACTAGGGACCGTGGTAAAATTCCCATCTCACGTTGTACTCTGAAACGTGCGTTATATAAGATGTTCAGAACATGTCACGCAATGCCCAGGCAACACATACTGAAATCCCTCAAGACATTCTAAATCTTTAATGCTTTCTTCTAGTCGTTTTTACTAATCTAGTCAGAGTTTCTCCAGTGAGACTTTCAGCATGAATCTTATCTGACGGATTCATTTTTGCTTTGGTGCAAAGACTTTTTTGGAGAAACTGCCTGCAGAATCCCTCAGGCACAGAACTAATGCTTCATGAAGAATTGACCATGCAAGCTGTATGAAAAAGTATGCTTTGTTCTTTCTCTTATGATTTTCCGTAAATATCAATGCACACAAAGCTGTTCATCTAGCACAAAGGCAGGAGCACTTTCAGGGCAAATTCACACTAAGCATGAGAAATACAGAATCTGCCAAATAGATAAACTTACATTATCATCATCTAAGATTAAGGATGCATTATCACTTATTGAATATATAGCAAATAAAAATAAAACTGTTTTGAATTTAAATCGGATAGATGGAAAACGATGAAAAGGTCAAATGCATGCTTAGTGACAGATACATTATGTAGCCAAATATTTAAAATAAATTAAACTATAGGCTGTAATGATTATTACATTGACACAAACTAAAATTACTTCATAAAAATGTAAATAGACATAAATATTGCTCAAAATGATCTACAGACTCACGTATGCTTTCATTGTTACAAAAAGATTAAATGCGCACCGTACACTCTCAGAAAAAATGGTACAATGTTGAACCAAAGAAGGTACAAACCTTTGTCACTGGGGCAGTATACCTTTTTATGGGACAGAATTGTACCTTAAGAAAAGAAACAAATCTGTCCCTTTTAAGGTCATGATTTGTATGGGAAACCAAAATGTAGTTTTTAAAAACCTGCAGATGCAATATTGTATACTTTGTAAAAGGTACCACCACAGTGACAAGACACTTTGTACCTTAACAGTGTCAAAAATGCTTACCAAACATTTATTAAAATGCCTTAAATGTTTAGTTTACAATACCTATAGTTTTATGTTTTACCTGTTGTTTTGTATTATAGAACTAAGTATCTTTAAACATATTCTTTTAAATGATGATTCTTGTTTTAATATGGAAATTATTCATAAAAATCACTTTGCCTTTCCAGTCATATTTATTTTCATAGATATTGTAATAAAGGAGGAGTTGTTCAACACTTTCGTATCTTCATTTCAGTTGTACCATAAAAGGCACAGAACAGTATCATAAGAGGTCTTTTCAGTACCATATAAGGTACAATTGTTACAAAGGTACAAAATTATTTGTACCATCGTGTACCTTTTTTTCTGAGAGTGTAGAGAGCTTAGATAATTACAAAACTTTGTGAGATTGTAATGAACCGAAGTGATTTCTGAAGCATACAAGTCTCGCCTATTGTCTTTTTAAACAATTAACTCGGGAACCTCACAAGTATACAGGGTGGGGCATTTATATAGATACACCTTAATAAAATGGGAATGGTTTCCTGAATAGTTTCCTGAAAAGTGGATTGGTCATCGTGGGCCAGTTGAATGGCCCCCAAGGTCTCCTGATCTGACCCCTTTAGACTTTTATCTTTGGGGTCATCTGAAGGCAACTGTCTATGTAATTTATTAAGGTTTATCCATATAAATGGTCCACTGTATACACAACAACGGACCAGATTACAAACAAAAACACAAAAAAATATCCAACTGTGGTCTACTTTATTGGTTTGTATTTTACTTTAGATGCAGGCTTTATATTATTTGCCATGAGAGCTGACTTTGATTCCCAGGTTGTCCTAATTAAACTTGCTCTCGGTGGAATGTTTTAATTTGATAGATGAGCATGGAGGAATGAGACATTTATGTCATCAGAATTCTCTGGAGAAGCTTCAGGACAATGAGAAGTGTGTAAGACCATAGACTGTTCAGACAGGCAATTAAAGCCTTTATGATAAACCCCAGTCTGATGTAATTCTTACCTCAGTGTGATGACAGCCCAATATGGGATAAAGTCAGCGATGTCTCAGTCAAGTGGATTGTTGCGGTCAGTCATGTGTAATTGAGATTAACAAATAAATCCAACCACAGATTTAGTGCATGCATCGCTTGTGTTTGTATTTTGTTTTCATCAATTGACATTGATCGTTGGACCATCTCTGTAGAGCTTCATGTGGTCAACAAAGACAAAAAAAAAACATTTACAATATTCACGCCAGTTTCTCTGTGCATTTATTAAGTGCAAATAAACATTAAAAACATGATCTGAAATTAGAAGGAACAGTCTAGAAAGGAATATAATGGGATAAAGCCCATTTACAATCCATACATCACATCAAAATCATATTCTCAGCATTTACAGTATGTCAACCCAACTGATTTTACTCACATTCTCTTTAGTTATTAAAATAAGCATCACAGATGTTATAAAAGTTCTATAGCTTTAAATCCAAACTCTGCACATTCACAACAAAAAGAGATTTTAAATAAATGCTCAGTGGTTCATTATGGGTTGGCATGGAAGTCATATACAATCCTTTCCCTTAAGGTTTAACATCACACAGTTGTGCCCTTTGGGAGAAAAATAACCATTCATCATTTGAAAGAAACTTCAATACTTTAGAAAAATGTCCTTTATATTGGAAATGGAGCTGGTTTTTCTGGTTAGAAAAAGCTACAGAACAGGGACTACGCTGACCTGGATATTCTTACCAAAGTTTGCTTAAGGCTACTGGATTGTTGGAGCACGTCGACAAACAGGGTTGCACTTTTGACTTGTGTCATCCTTCATTTTAAGATATTAATTCATGATAATAATCAAGAATGAAAAGGAACTGCCATGATACATTTCTAATAAAGCCTTTGTTTTGTTTTTTTACACAATAAACAATATCATCCCTTAGTTAAATTGAACAATTTTAAGACAGTCCGATTAAATATAAATTTAAGAATATTTCCAATTAGTTCCAATTATAAAAATCCATTTTTCCTTCAAGCCTATGCGGTGAGCAAAGTGAGTGCAAAGTAAAGCATCTGGAATGCAAAATCTATAAGCACAAACTTCCGAAGGGGGCAGGGGGAGCTACTGTGGTATATTCAGCATTTAATTTACATGCGGTTTTACATAAAAAGGAGAAAATGGAAATACTTACGAAACTACAGCCTAAAGCTTTAATTTCACTCTCCCTTTGAAAAAAAACAAACCAATAAATTAACCAATAAAACTTGGAAAGATGTGAGGTCAATGTAATTGACAAACAAATGCAAAAATGCAGCATTTATCCCAGTAGCAAATTTCACAGCATGCAAATCAACTATATTCAAATAGAAATCTCCTTGTAAGTTATGTTTACATATTAACAAGGCAAAAAACACTGACCCTGAAATCAAGTTCCTTCAAAAGCCTTTTATACATACAAAGTTGTGTGCCTCATTTTAGAAAGAAACAAACATTAGAGGTTCATGTACGGTATCTCCTCAGGTTTTGTCTCTGTTGTTCAATATACTGCACATGCAAATCATAATTTAGTTTTTATGCACCCACCTATTTTATACGATCAAAAAAAATCTTACATTCAGTTTTGCTTGTGTTATTTCCACTGCTGAATCAAATCATCAAGTGTTCATCCCTTTTTCAAGATCAAGTACATGTGAAATTACCCTACTTTACAGTACAAAAAGCGGCCCTCACTATTAATTTCTATGTAAATCTCTGCAAAATCTGATACAAAGAGACATAACTAATGTCACAAGACACAAAATAGCTCAAAATTGAGCCGCAATAGAGAAACATCTTAAAAAGAAAATAACTTAAATTTCCATGAGCATTCTCAAGACGACAAAAAGGGGTCTTTAAGGTTTCATGGACAGCAATTTTCCAGAACCTCCCCCAAAAATATGGCATACAGAAGTTCTAAAATACTTTTTTCTGCCAATCCTTGTGCCACCAAATGGTTTTTGTCCCACAGTGTTACCAAGAACCGCTTTCTTTAATCCAAGGTCTGGTTCACATGGTGCACGGTACCCCACCAGAACAGTTATCAAGTGATGACACTCCATCACCAAATCTACACGTCTCCTGGGTAGGAGAATCAACAAACACAAACCCCCACTGGGGGAAACAGCCTTCTGAGCAGCTGGGCATCTCCAACTCCCGACCCATAAGCAAAGACAGACACAAACACATGCACAGTGAAGGACACGGGTGAAATCCTTCACTTCCGCTGGGCATCTGCACAAACGCTAGCGGTTTGCGTCGGAGCCTCTTGTGCCAAGCTGGTGCCAGTCCACCCAGCGATGGCCCGGGGTCAGGTCTTTCAAATGAATGATGGTTTCACCCAAAAGCGTGTTCTCCCAGAACGCTCCCTCGCTCAGTACCCGCAGATGAACAGTTCTCTGCTGTAAATCGCCACGTGGTATTTTATCATACACCAACTGCGAAAAGAGATAAAAAGAAGTCAGTCAGGAAGATTCAAGAAAATAAACAGTTTGAATGCGTTCTATAGTAGCCTTGATTACAGAAATACTGCTCCAGTAAAAAGTATTGTTTTAAAAGTCATAAGAACACTGCAAACCTTCATTTAAACCACAAGCATTGGAAGATAAACTAATGTAGAAGACTTTGACTGAGGTGAGATGTACAATTCTATAAAGCGCTGTGAATGACAGGAATTAAAAATTATAGCTGTGTCCCAAATGGCACACTACACACTACGTACTTATGCACTAACACACTCAACAGCACAGTATTTGCATGTAGTGCTGTCCCAAATGGAACACTAATGTTTTTTTTACCAAGCGGAAGTACCGTTTCCCAGATGACGTTTGACGGTTGCCAAATTAGTTAAATGACCGAAGTACCAAATAACACCTGCAATGAGTATAACCAGTATTCACCATCGGGAGACGCTATAATCACTCTTGTAGGAGAATTTTGCTTTCACAATCCAATAAACAAAGTAATCCAACATGTGCACTGATAGCTCTGCCCCTTCCGCTACATGAGCAAAGCTGCGGACGTTGAGTGCGTGAAGTGTCCATCATTCTGTTTATTTAAACAGTTGAATGAGTGCATCATCCGGGTAATTAAAGTGCACTTATTATTTTTTAGAGTTTTCAGTGTGAATGCACTACTTACACAATTGTTACCACAAAATGGCGTAATATAAGTATGCGATTTGGGACGCACCTAAAGTATGAATATAAAACTACTGATTTGATCTTTTACTGTTTTTTTTTTTCAACAAGAAATACTGTATTTTGTTTGCCAGACCAGTAGGTGGCGTTGTAAATTTGATTACTATGCATCTTCACAAAAATCATTGTTCAGTTGCACACAGATAGATGAATGAGCTACATGCACAGCTAGTGTTTTTTAGTCATTGATAAACTTTCGGTCAAAGGTATATGTGACTATTCTCAATTTTATAAGGTTCCTTTTACAGCATCGATGTTGTGACATAATTCAAACAGATTCAGTTAAATAGACTTAAGCATGCATTTAGTTGTTAAAGCGTAAAAAAAAAGACATGCAAGACCACTCAGCCGTCAATCTGCTTTTACTGTCTTTTGGTTTTGGACATGCAAAAAAGCAATTCGTATCTATCTGCTCCAAAAATACTAGAAACATTCAGAACATAACGCGATGTCTGCAGAAGCTGTTTTTGGAGGAGACAAGCAGACATTATGACTGTGTTTTCCCTGGCTGAGTCCTGCTTGTCACCAAGGTACAGTACGTGATACACACATTATGTAAACGATAGTTTGTTGTACTGTCGGCAGTTCACTTTCGTTATTTGGTACAATTGTAGTGAACCAAATCAGAGTTCGCTTGAACTGTACCCCAGACCACCTCTTTCAGGCAGACTCGGCCACGGTTCGTGGGTGCGCACCAGAGTTAAAAAAAAAACTCTGACGTCAAACGAATCCAGGTGCAGACCAAAAGTGCTAGTGTAAAACACCCTAATGCAGTACTTCTTGTTTGGTCTGATACCTGCTTTATATCGTATCTCGGCCATGCAGTGATGATCGCTGTTTTTTTAAAGAAGTCAGATTTTAAACGCAGTGATTTCGTATGGGATGACAATTTACCAGAATCCCTGGCGCTGACTGACTGATATTAAAAGTCCATGTACATATACCCCTTTGGATATAGACCTATAGACTGTTTTTACAAAAACATATTTTTCTAATTTGCATATAGAAGATAACAGTATCATTTACAAAAAGGGTACGCTTTGAGGCTATTTTTGCAAAATGTTCATGTTCAGTAAAACTCTCCATCATGTAAATCAAGGGTGCTCAACCCTGCTCCTGGGGATTTTCCTTCCTGCTGAGTTCAGCTCCAACCGTAATCAAACACACCTGAACCAATTAATCAGGACCTGAACAGCACTTCATAATTACAGGCAGGTGTGTTTGATAAGGGTTGCAACTGAAATCTGCAGGACGGTCGATCTCCAGGAGCAGGGTGGGTTACCCTTGATGTAAATGAATTTGCAAAATCTATGCATGAACTAAATAAAGTGTTTTTTTACGTTTTTTTCTGAAAATAACTATTAAACCAAAAACTTATTGCAAAATATCTAGATATATAACAAATACTTCAGTAGTTGGGAACATACAGTAGTAAGACTGACTGATGCCATTTAAAGTGGTTTGCATAAGTGGTTAGTGTTAAGTGTTATTTTAGAAGGATCTTCTTGTCAAGGTTTCCTGATTAGTGAGACTTTGTTGCAGAATTATGGATTATGTAGTTTT
The DNA here is from genome assembly GCA_903798035.1 of Danio albolineatus. Lineage (NCBI taxonomy): Eukaryota > Metazoa > Chordata > Actinopteri > Cypriniformes > Danionidae > Danio > Danio albolineatus. The sequence continues at coordinate 657,147 of CAIGQQ010036980.1, read as the reverse complement.
CCCACCAAAAAACCTGCTATAAAACATTTTCAAATAGCAGTTTCAACAAAACCATATACTACTAACTTCAACACTGTAGCAGTACTGCTCATCAGGTCAGCCTAGGTTTATTTGTGATAAAAAAGAAATCCCCTATGGACGTCATGTAATGACTCCGCTTCCTCACCATCTCATTGTAAGTGGGGTTGCATGTTCGCCTGGCTGCTTTTGTCTTTCTTTTGCTGGTTTTCTGAGGGTCTGGTAGGAGGTACAGTTTGACATATGGATCAGGATCTGTTCCGTCCTGCAAGGGTTGCTGGAGGAGGATTCGTACAACACTGGTGAGCATTAACTTTTTTTTTTTTTTTACACGTACGTGCATTTACACATGTACTGTGAATAATACCAGACACTCACCAAGCCTCTAATGTGCATCACCATAATAAAAAGCTTGTCACTCTTGTAGAGAATTGACAGTTTCACTTCACCTGCCATTGCACCGGGCACAGGAGTCCAGGACACATCTGGAGGAAAAGAGCAGCTGGATTTAGTGTAGTCAGACAGGTGTGTGTTTGGTTTAAACTGAAGGTGGATTAAGTAAATAAAGTAATTGGATTTCCAGTGTTCAGACTGAGAAGGCTGGAACTTGTTGAACAGTGACCTTTCTCACACATCAGATAAGGTGACCTGACAGGCGCAACGGCTGCCACACTGGAGCTTTTACTCACAATGACTCTTTTAATATTTAACCAGTTGTGATAAACTGTCAACTATTAAAGCGTTTACACGTGTTTTTCAAACATCCATATAAACTGATTCTATTACAAGGGACTAAAGACTACCTTCCTAAAATATCTAATAGTTTCATAAATGCACCTGGTTATACTGTTAGAAAACAACTTAGAAATGCTTTTTGCAAAATGAAAACTCAACTTTTCTATTGTTATTGTAAACAAATGTGGAAAAAGGATTTACAGAATAACTATTTTTGAGCATTTCAAATTACCGTTGATGAGAGAAAATAAAAGAATAAAGTAATCAGTTATTCTAACTATTTCTCACCAGTTCATTTCTTACACTATTGTGCTAGGCCCCCAGTTCTGAAGAGATGGCCTACCCAAAAATGAAAAGATACTTGATTTTGTCTACCAGGAATTTATTATACTATAAATACTGTGACAATCAACATGACTGAAGAGAAAAATGTGTCACTGAAATAAAAAGTTACTTTGATTAATAAAAAATGTGCAGAAAAAGTACATTTTGATTTCATTGAAGACCCCTGCGCTAACTCATGTCAGAAAGAAATGACCTTAACGTTGTTTGATTGCAAACACATTGCAGTAGTGGTTTAAGATAAGACTAATGATGACCAAGCACTGGGTGTGTCACTTAGTCACAGCCACGGTCACATGGTTTGCAGCTGATTGGCCCAAATGTCCAATTCCTTTATACTAACTCATGGTGATTTACTGTAAATGGCAGAAAACTGCACGACCTTTGAATCTATCATATATGAATCCATAAAGTGATTCACATGATGTGTATGTGGGTGTGTCTAACACCAATAAGAAAACAACAGACCTGTTGGTTTATGTAGTGTATTGACAACATTTCCCACACTTCCTGCCCGCTCGTCTCTTGGTAGAGGGTGAAAGAAGGTGTAGATCAGGTCACACTGAAAGAGGAGAGGGTAATGTTACTCACTAAAGTTTAACTCATAAGCAGGAACTAAAAAAAGGCAAGTGTACATTCACAGCAGTACTATGGATGGCATGCGATCTGGATGCATTCTGCAGATGTACAGCAGAGTACAGTATAGAATAGGAAGAGTAAAAGCGTGCACGGTTTGGCAGCTGGCACTGCCAGTCCTGTCTCAATACAGATATAGACCAGTGTGTGGACTGTTTACAGTCAACGTGCGCCTGTTTTCACAGAACATGGAAAGTTTCCAGGAAGCACGTCAGTCAAACTCAAACTGAGTCTGAAACCACATTCTATTCAATATTATGCCACTCAGCCATTAAAGTATTAAGCACAATGGTTGTGTGGTTAGTAATGAATGCAAATGTGAATTTAACAAATGTTGATATAATTAATGCCTATAAGAAAATAATAAAGCCTATAAGAAAAATAATAACTCTGCAAGCATGTATATAATGTATTGAAAGTGACAGTAAGGATATTTTAATACTACAATTAAAAATAGGAAAATAAATAATTGCATTATTTCTCAAAAAATTATTACAAACAAACAATGTTTTATTTCACCAGATAATCATTAAACTAGTCCTAAAAAATTAATGCAGCATAACAGGTAACAATTAATGCTAATTAATTTTAATTTTGCTAATTAGAATAAATGTTTCATAAGCAACTAATGAGCTCAAAGGTTCTGTTTCAAAGGAATAATACCTAAAATATAATAAATTGAAAACAATATATATATATATATATATATATATATATATATATATATATATAATATATATAATATATAATATATATATTTATTAAAAAAACATTTTTAAATAAATGCCATCTTGACAAGCAGCTTTAAGAAACTTTTTTTAAATTTATTTACCAACCCACACTTTTGATTAGTACTGTATTATTCAGAATTATGAAGACCAATGATGAAAGTGGAGTCAAAGGTTACCTGTGCCACCTCTTGAGTAGCATGTATCAAATGCCAAACATATCCATTTAGCTCATCTTTCCTCCTGTCTGCCAGGGCCTCCCCTCGAGAGCGACCAATCACAAAGCGGCTGGGGAAGCTGTGAAAAAAGTATATTGAGAGTGAATGGGAATTTCATGAAGAGAACTAAATTACACGAGGAGCTCAGACAGTATAACAAAATAGCCCCTGAAGAATCCTGAATCACCACGAAGAGGGTTATTTTGTCAAAGACTGGCTGGTTGAACATTACATGGCATCATACATTGATCTTACAAGCACTACTGTGAAGAAATGTCCATGACCAGCTTTCTTTTGCTTTCATAACTTATCATACACTGATTTCAGGCTAAATGTATCCACTGATAATGAAACCCAACTTTTTCCACTATAGTCATGAGTTTTTTTCATATCACTTTAGGTCAGGGTCTGTGATGTGCATTCTGTGAGCAGTTGATTTTTGTTTTATATAATTCACATTTCTGTTAGATTTGACACTGTACCTTGGTAGTTTTGAGGAAGGGAAGATGAGCTGCAGTTTACTGTGAAGTTCATTAAACTCCTCAAAGGTTCTCTGGACCAATGTTGGTGAGCCCTGTTGACCTTCCCGCTCCACTTTTACAACATAAGACTGCATGACAGAGTGAATTTGAACATTAGGACTTGCATGTTGACTTGACATGATTATAATACACAAAGTGCACCTGTGTGAAATTTAAATGCATAAGACTCACGTAGCCTTTGCTTGGAGAATAGGTTTTGATGTGCCTGCAAACAAACAGGCTGCGAATCACACCATCGGTCTTCATAGTGTAGACGCGGGGTGCAAATGACAGAACGGGGCGCTCTTCAGAGGACGCAAACTTCATTTGGGCAAGATTATGGATGAAGAAGTTGAGCTTAGTAGCAACACTGCCAAGACTGGACTCAATTAGCCTAGAACAGGATTAGATCAAAGATGAAGGCTACAAGACAAGAGGAATCGATAGATAATGGCAGTAACTTATGAGATTTCTGCAAACAGTAAAATGAGATTCAGTAGTCCTATCTCTCATTTGCTTCTGCTATTAAATCACATTGACATTTAAGTCATTTTCATTAGAATTTGAACATCAATTGCAAAGAGAACAGAATGCTCCAAGTGTTCACCTGGTGAAGTGCATGGTGGCATCTGCTTCTGTTTCATGTGGCCTCAGTGCATCATAGACATACTTCAGATCATCCACATCAGACAGCTCTGGTATTCCACTAGACAGCATCTGCACACAAACATTTGACAATTTTAGGCCTGAAAGATGCAATGCGATTCAAATAAGCATTCAAATAACAGGCAAACGATAAACAAATCAGAGAGCATTGTTTAACTTCAGCACTGTAGGTAAACAGAACTAAAACAAAAGTAGAAATGAATAATAAAATACAATCTGGACACTCACCAGACCGAGCAGGTTGAGAAACAGGTGTGCGTGTTTCCTGATGCGATTGTAGGCCTCACAACACAAGTCTACAAAATCATGAAAACGACTGGATGGCTTGTCACCTCCATTGATGACATACGCCATGTCAGATGTAAACACAAAAGGAGCCCGGTCGCTGAAAACAAAAGCGAGATTAAAATCTGTGACATTTACAATCAACAGTACAGATCTGGTTCAGCACAAAAACATTCCGGTTCCATTATGATTAATCTATGTGAAACAGAAGCTGTTTTAAAGGGGTTAGTTCACCAAAAAAAAAAAAAAAAGAGATTGCTTATTATGGCACGTTTCCACTGAGTGGTACAGTTCGGAATGCTTTTATGGCCGTTTCAACTGTCAAAAGGTACCTAAAAGTGAACCATCCCACTTTTTGGTAACCCTTTGCAAAGGATACCAAGCAGGATTAAAGGGTACCAAAAGGCAGAGCTAGATGCGCAGCTGAACACTATTGGTTTACAGAAAAACATCACTCGCTCATGGAGCTAGCCAGAATAAACACAAAGGAACTGCCATGTTTTAAACACACAGCCAAGACATTACATCGTAATAGTATATGCATATAATAATGAGCCATGGTTGACCCGAGCTCAAACAAACCTTGTCGTTGTCTTGATGTACAGCCACAAGGCCAAGAACAAAATCTGCTGTGTCCTGTTTTTGTTTTACGAGGCAGTCTCAGGCCCCGTTTACACTAGTGCGTTTTAGTTTTAAAACAGCGTTTTAGCATGAAAACGATCCGCGTCCACACTAGCGTTTCACCCAGCGTTTCTGAACAGATCTCTGTATACACTACTCCACTAAAAATGTATATCACGTGACCATTCGCGCACTCTGAGCATGCGCGTTCAAGTATAAACAGGAAGCATGTGTCTCGCTCGGCATTCTAAATAGGGCGTACGCCACGTGAAACGTGAGTGATTAGCGAGTGCTCAAACAGTAGCTTGCCTCTTGCAAATATATGCAGCTGTTGTAGTAAAAAAGGCAGAGTTTAACTGCACAATAGCTCCTGAAACGGACAATAGTGCAAACAACGCTCCCATTTGTCCATATTGTTTACAGCGAAGGCTGGTCTGCAGTCTTCCGGTGGTGTTATAGTCATGTGATAGGGGGCTTGACGAATAAGGGAAGGTTACGCAATGGCCCAAAAACAAATCTCAGTAGCGAATCTCAGCAGCCACGCCTCCGTTTTCAAAGGTCTCCGTTTTCCCACATCCACACTGACACGGAGCAGCAGCATTTTAGAATGAAAATGACCTCTTCAGCATTTCCAAAACGCTCCGTTTTTGGGGCTCGAAAACTCCGGTGTAGTGTGGACGGATGGCGTAACCTTAGCAAAACTTATGCTTTTTAAAACGAAAACGCATTAGTGTAAACGGGGCCTAAAAGTGCAAGCAGTTTCACTTTCTCCAAGGAGCTTATGATCGTGTGCACATCTATATTTGAAATAAGGAACTTCTTGAGCTAATGATAATAACATGTGTGATTATTGAAGTGCTTCTGACATCTGATCCTTTCAGAAAAGGAGAAACTTGGAAAAACGGAAAAACAAAGAAAAAAGCCAGACAAAACACAGGAGCAAATTGTTTCAGCAACCTAAATCATGAACAAACTGCCATGTTTATCATCACATTTTGGACTATTATGAACTTGGAAGGACAGAAATACTTTTTAACGGAGGTTACATGTGTTGGTGAGGATTAAAGATACAGATCAGAGGTTTGCACTGACTGTGGGCTACATGTTGTGTGTTGTTTTTGAATCCAAATAAGGACTAAATGTATGCCGTGTGTAGTTTTTTCTGTAATTGGTAACACATCAGAGACTGTAAAGGTCTATACGCGTTCATATATGTTGCATTTATTTATTTATTTTATATAAATCACAGACAGTAGGCTATTTCGCAGATTCACTGATCTGCAGTTATAATCAAATCATGTTCACAGAAAGGTCAGTAATGAACATTTATACACCAGTATTTGTGTGTATAAAGCATCTGTTTTGTGAGAAGTGCTTCTCGTATGATATGTAAACGACCAGTACAGCTTTACTGTAGTCATTTCCTAAAGTGAGAATGATGTCATCTGAAACTGTCGTACACCACACCCATCAAAAGGGTACTCTTGGTACCCTTTAGACAGTGGAAACACAAGCCTGATTAAGGTAACCCGTACCATACCGTACTGTACCAGTAAGTAAAAATGGGACATCAATTATTACTCTATTATTAATGTCATTTCAATCCTTTGAGGCCTTCGTTCATCTTCAAAACAGATGAAATCAGAGAGCTCTCTGACCCTTCTGCAGTTTAGAAAAGAAACATTGTCAAAAAATTCCATGTGACTCAGGTGGTTCAACTGTAATCATGCAAAGCTCCAAAAACAAAAACAAAAAAAAAAAAGTTAAAAACTTTGTTTGCCAATGTCTTCTGTATCATATTAGGTTGTGTGTTCAACAACAGGCAATACAGCGTATGCGTGTTGAGCTGCTAACTCTAATAGCAATATGTTGTACTCAGATTTGAATTTACAGTTGTTGTTTTTTGGCACACAAAAGTGTTTTGGGCGCTTTGTATGACCACATGGAATGTTTTGACAATATTTTTGTTCCTTTTCCAGACTTTGAACATCTTGGGACCATTTCAGTCAATGGAGGATGAGAGAGCTCATCTAAAATAGAAGATTTCATCTAAAATATTTTTATTGGTGTTATGAAGATGAATAAAGGTCATGAGGGCGAGTAATTAGCAACAAGAAAATTTTTATTTTTGGGTAAACTAACCCTTTTAACTCTCATTGTTTTGAAGACAACAGTTGCACTGGACAAAATCTGGGTCAGAGAAGCTCTTCCAGTGCTCCTACCGTTTAATGTTGCCAAACATCTGTGCGTGCCCCAGGAACTTGCCAAAGTCAATGTGGAACATGTGTCCGCTGGTCTTCAGCATGATGTTGTCGTTGTGCCGGTCACAGATGCCCAGAATGTATGTGGCCACACAACAACCAGCACACGAATAGATGAAGTTCTCCACCGCCTGTGAAAAAGCAACAGAATTAACTCTTAGTTTTAACCATATCGACACAACAAGGCCCTGAATCAACAAATCCCTAAACACATTTATATATTAAGATATGCAAAGTTTTAAACATGATGCAATCCAGTGCAACTAGGGCAGTCATGCACTGGTGTATTTTCACAGCAAAACAGTTTGCGTGTGCATACTGGTTTGGCAAATTAGTCTTAAAGCTCGATGACGATATGGGAAACGCAGTACCTTTTCATACTCCTCCTCAGTGGGGTTGTGTTTCTGCAGCCAGTCTGCCAAAGGTCGGTCCTTGAAAGAACCCGTTACTCCATGCTCAACTTGGATCTTCCTCAGGGTTTCAGCACTGGGAATCATCTCTACCATGCCTATCAAAGCAAATGGGAGGCTTGATGAAATCACTTCATTAAAATTTCACATGAAAGAATGTAATTATCACATTTTAGAAAAGTCTATAGAGTTTAATCATGGGCTTTGGGTATATACAATAAAAAAAACATTTTATTAAATGTGTTTATTTAGTTACATGTATTTGTTTATTCAAAATACTTTAATAAATTTACATAACATTTAAAATATTAAAATTGTTTTAACCATAGGAGAAAAAAGTTTTATAATTTTGAGCGTTTTGCATATGATCTGTTTTTGTCTTCAAGTTTTAAAATCTAACAGGTGTCATGACAACAGGGCATGCAAACTGACTCAGTCGGTCAATATACTTGACCCTGGTTCATTAGACACTGCAAACTAAACCTTAAAAAGTCAATACATTGAGCTGTACAGTTGTACAACATATGTATTTGTACAAGACAAACATTGCTGATAATTTCTGACATCTTGGGGTCATAAAAGAAGATATACATTTACCTCTGCCCCGTCCAGTAGAGAAGCAGCGAAAGATGACCATCCTCATGTCGAGTCCTTCCTGAACCCAGATCTTATTCATGATGCGAATGATCTGCAGCGTCAGCATGTCCTGCCGCAGGTCATCTCCTGCCTGACAGAGAACACACACCACCATAATTGGTCAAGATTACATCTGAAAAGTTAAGACACAACCTTGTATTCATTATGCAACAAAGACGTAACGCAGTACCTTAAAGATGACATTTATGTTGTCTCCTAGATGATCCTGGTTCTGGAAGGAGAGCTTGAGGGGCACAGCATTTGAGTTGAAGTAGGAGCACGACTATGTGAAGAGAGATCAAGAGATATATATAACTAATGTCTCAGTAAGTACAACTCAATGAGTGGGTTTATATGCATGTTTTTAACCTGATTATGCTGCATAAACTGACAATGCACATGTAAATATTTTCGTTCATTTTCCTTTATCTGAGAAATTACTTTAAGCTTAAACTGATCATCACAGATAGATTGTGGCCCCTTTTAGCATGTAAATGCAGCAAACAGCTTTTTGTCAGCTTATAACAGTGCTCTTGTGCATGCCTGTCAACACTGGGATGTGAAAATAAGAAATAAATAATACTTTAAAGACTAAATCTGTTCATCTGGACCTGTTTTCTTGTAAATAAATAGTTGAAACGGTCAGTAATATGTCTTTAGTATTTTATTATTATTAAGTATTATTATTTACAAATGATAGAATGGAATACATTAGAAAAGCTGCAGATAATAAATAAATAATAAATATATAAATAATAACTAAATAAATAATTTAAATATAATATAATATAATATAATATAAATAAGCTTAGCCTATTAAAATTATTAGCTAATATAAAGAAACTGAATGAAGTTATGAAATCTCCTTAACCTTTTCTTGAGTGTAAAATGTAAACATTCTGATTAAAGAGCAGCAATGAATCTCTCATTTAGATTTCTTGCGGGATTATATTAAATAACAGAGGTGCCACTTTAAGAATACACTTGCCTATAATGAAACCATTCTGTTTATGCTCATTTAAGACAATTTGTTGTGTTTAAAAGAAAACCACCAAGATCGACATGTTTAGATGTAAACTGACTGTTCTGAGGATTGCTTTGTCGGGGTGACGGCACCTGTAATGGAAGGAAATCCTGCCGCATTTATATTTATTTCAAAGCGTTTAAGCCTACAGAACAGATTCCCATTTAAGACCAAGCGGCATCCCCTGCTGGTTTGGCTGTATGGGTTGCGGATAGGAAGAATAATCTTTTTAATGTTTTTTGCGCCTCTTTATAAAAAGATTGAAAATATGGGAGAAATATGGGAAAATACCTTTACGGGATGATAGCAGGATAGAATTGTAAAATACGGGGGAATCCCGGGAAAAACGGGAGGGTTGACAGGAATGCTCTTGCAGGATATGAAACAGTAACATGTTCGTATGGCAGATATAAAGCACACTAAACATTTTCCAATTTGAGAATCCACTCAGTCGATCTAACAGGAGCACTTTTAGCTTAGCTTAGCATAAATCATTAAATCGGATTAGACCAATAGTATCCACAAAAAAGTGGATTGTCTTTTAAGCATGTCCTGACACAGCAAATCTTTTTGCAATAAGAGAGGAGGAAATATACTGCAAAGTCAGAGACTTTTAAAAAAAAGATGTTTTTATCATCTTGTGCAGCAGAAGACGTTCTACATCTGCTACATCAGTCAAAATGCTACATCTTGAGGAAAATATATGAGCCATAAGACTCTGGCTCACATGTAGGAATACTCTACTTTGGTTTTCAATCATTTATTGAACATTACTACTGACAAATAAAATAGCTGGAGTTAGACATATAAATAATGTTTTGAAATCACTACCGGGAGAAAAAATGACTTGATAATAAAGCTGTGTAAAAGTACAAATTTTACTTGCATTGTATGTGCTCTGAGACTTTTGGTTTTTTGAATAAACACATACATTCATAAGTTGTAAACATATTGGTGTGCTTGTAAATGTTTGAATTGAATGGATGCAAAGACGCATTCTGTAATTATTATACCTGTATGTTGATGCCCTTGACGAGCAGGCCTGGGTTCAGTGGAAGTCGACAGCTGCTGTTCATAGAGAAGAACTGCTTTACGTCATCCAGCCCTTCGCGAAGAATAGCCTGAACAGCAGACCAAAGACAAAACGCTGTTAATGTGCTGGCCAGACACTCTGAAGAACATTAAAATGTCCCTGAGGGATCAACAATCAGTTTTTTTGGCAGAGATCTGGACTTTTAGGCTAAAAATAGTAAGAGCGATAGAGATGTCTAATGAAACGAGTATTGCCATTCTTTATTAAAATACTTAGACAATTGTGAGCATCAGAAAACCTGTGAGGCTTGATTTATAGTTTGAAAATTGGACGAACCAACTGAAATGAATAAAAATGAAAGAATCACTACAGCAAAATATGACACTAAAAATATTATATATATATAAAGAAAAAAGTGGCCTAATTGTGGTATTTTAAAGCTTAAGTTTGAGGACTCCTATAATACATTACGTACATCCAAAGACTCAAAATAGTAATATTACTCACTGAAATGAAAAGCTTAACTCAAAATAAAAAGTAAAATAGAAATAATAAAATTAATTTAAAAAAGATTTTTTTTAAGTCAAAAAGGGAAGAAAAAAATATATATAAGAATTATTCATAACCATTCTGTTATTATAAAGGTTTGAGGAATCCTATAATTGATTTATATCTATAAAACATGCAATACTTAAATAACTCATAGTCTCATAACATACACTAAAGCAGCACATCTTTTCTTTATCTAAGACGAGTTTGTCCAGGAAGTAAATACCATCAACTCATTTAATTCAAATCTGAATCAGTTCTTTCTTTTTAGAGTCAATAACTCACACATTTTAATAATAATCCCACACTTTAAACCGCAGATCTTTTGCATTCATAAACAGCAAAATTACATGTTACAAGGATAAATGTAAAAAAATCAATAATGGGACACTTTAATAAACACCACAATAATATATACAATAAAAAAAACGTGTATAATTGAAGAATGGTGAAGCTGACCTGTCTGGATGAGGGTGACGCTTCTCTGACTCGCTGCGCCACTTTAGCCAGAACATTGACCAGCCAGCACTGACGATCAAACTCTTCCCTCAGGCCCCGACCGGAGCAGCAGAGCAGAGCTGCCAGCAGGTACTGATACCTCACGCTGAACTGAGAGTCCTGAAGAGTATCTTTCAGCAACCTACAAACACATAAACGAGGAATCAGCAGTGTTTAAACAACTTTTTATTCAAAAGTCATTTTAAAGAGACTGCGTTCACAAACAGCAATCTTTGTTTAATGAAATCATTTCAAGTACTTTGTTTATTCTGATGAAGCCTGTCTGCCAAAACATTCCTGCCTCACATTTCACAATAAAAAAATATTTATGATCTTATTATGCATTGAAAAATGTAATATCATTAAGTTAGTATTTTTTTCACATTGTGAAATAGTCACTAGTACTATAACATTTCAGTGTCACATCTAGTCTATTTGTTTCCAAAGGAGAAAATGTACATATGTCACATTCATATGTTTAAATGTTACAGAAACAAGGACAATCTGTTTTGATTAGTATCATTAGTTTAGTTCTGTAGTTTATTTAATTAGTAAAAATTATACATATTATTTTTTAATATAAAATGTAACAACTTATATGATTTTTTTTTTCATAAAATGTAAAATAAATTCTTCCTTGGTGTACATTTAATATTTACCCATTAATATATTAAATATTATCCATTAATTTATCTTTTGTTGTACTTTTTAAAATGACATAGCAGTAGCAATTGCTATTTTCATGGCAAAATCAACAACATTTTCAGTACAAATGTAAAATCTAACAATATTAATAAAGGCTTTCAATAACTCAAAAAAATGACCTCATCTGTACAGCAGGTGGAGCTGTAAGCTGATTTCATGAAGTCTCTGTATACCAATGTTGAATCTATTTTTGAACAGTTTTTATATTCTCTATGCATGCACATATTTATGGTTCTGATAGATTTATATGATTTGCTACAAAAACACTTTAATTTAACACACGTCATTGAATAATCTGGATTGTAATATTAGCCAGCGTGACCCTAATTTCTCCGTTTACATTCTCTATTTAAGTGCAGTGTGTTCTTAAGAATAATCTGAGTTCAGAAGACGTACCAGAAGAGGTAGTGAGCAATGCGCACATCTCCGATGGCTCTCCTCAGTAAAAAACGCACCAGGTGACTGTCCAGATAACATTCATACTTCAGTGCCTGGCAGAAAGAAATGAGAGAGTGAGAAAACAATGTTGGAAAGTTAAAAGACAGAAAGGTAGGACATAAAAAGATCAAGGTCAATGGGAAAGGAGGGAATGGAGTGAGAGGAAATGAGATATACAAGGCCTTTGTTACCTGCACCAGCTGAGGAAGGAAGTCCAAAAGCTCTGGATCAGAGATTGAGTCCATCCACTGAACCGCCGTTCGCCTGCACTCCTGATCAGGAAACCTGAAATAAAGTGGATGCTAATAAAAAATAAAATCTACATTTATGGTGCTTTTTTTGGAACTTGACAGTCACTATACTATAAAACACGTTAATATATAATCTATTTTGAAAAATGTCCAAAATAAGCTTTTACAATAATCATTAGTACAAGATGATAGATCAAGGTTAAAGAAATAGCTCACCCCAAACAAACTGTTTTTTTTTTCAGGAATATAATAGCAAAGCACGTTTCTCACATTTAGGTTTCAAGTTTATGATAAATGTTTACAGTTTAGCTTTTCTAAGCACTGTGCTAAACCAGGCTAGCAGTGTTTGTGCTGGAAGCATAACAGAACTGTGCTTAAACATGTTAGCAGAGTGCAAAATCAAGCTAAACATGGTAGTATTGTGCTTATTCACAAGCAGTTTAACAATTCATGCTAACATTGTGGTAAGCAATGCTAGAAACAAGCTAACAGTGTGCTAAATCACACTACAAACATCCCAGTAATGTGTTAAACCAGTTAAAACTATAGCACCACGGCAGTTAATGCTAGCAATGGTTTACCACACAGGAAACATGGTAACAATTACAAATAATGTCAAATCATGCTAGTAGTGTGGTACATCTCGATAGAAATATTGCTAACAATGTGTTTAAACATGCTTTCATTGTGTTAAGAAATATGCCAGAAATTTGTTAATAATTTACTAAGGTGTTAGCATGTTTTAATAAACTGGAATCATTTTAGTCAATGATACATTCATAAATACATTGGTTCTTTTGAATCATTAAAATTAAGGATTCACTGAATCACACCAGGACTTACTGGTGGGTTGAAACGTCATTCAATGTCAAGGCCTAAATCAGCCGGAAGGTACCAGTACATTAAAAAAAAAAAAAACTCTGGAAAATATGTTTAAATTATTGTAATCTAAACAACATGAGGGTGAGTAATTGTTGAAAATGTTCATTTTGGCTGAACTATCCCTTTAACCTGGTAGACCACCCTGATCAGCCTGGTTACAGCTAGTAGCCCACACACACCTGGTGGCTTTTGGTTGAGCGGATTTCATTTCTAACATTAATAAAGCTTTCAAATCAGGTCAGTAAATTCTGAAAGCATCCATCTAATATCTGCAGTCCACATGTGCTCTGCTGGACTAATTTAAAGGTCAGCTCTTCACGGTCGACTCAAACCAGCCCGACTGCCAGACGCTGAAGGACAGTCAAGTTTTCGCATCCAGATGAACAACTGAGCCAGAAGTCGCCAATGTTATTCGAACACTCACGTGGCATTGAGCAGGCCGAGAGCGTCCAGGTGGTTCATGCATCCCCACTGGCGGAGCAGGGCATAGATGTCAGGCAGACATGCCCACTCCCAGCTGGGCGCACTGGCTAGAACCAGTGGCAGACGACTGGCCTCCACATGGCAGAAATAACGCTTCTCCCACAGCAGACGCCGGTCCTCAGGACTCAACCTGGAAAAAAGGGACCAGCAAGATTGATTAGCTGATACTTCTTTAAAAAAAAATAAATAAATAAATAAATAATAATAATAATAATAATAATATATCATAAAATACGGAAATAAAATTGCATTATATAATAAGGGTATTGATATTTATTTATACATATTCATATTTTTTTTAGATAAGAGTATGTTTGCATTTCAGCAATATTATTCTAAAGCTAATATATCATATTTAAATATTGATTTTATCACAAAAACAAATAAAAATGGATATTCATTTATGTACATACATAATACGTCATAATACATTTGTGTATATAATTAAAATTGAAAATATGTAATGCATTATACATATGTATATAATATCTGCTTTACATATACATTTATCTATTTGTTTATGCAATGAATACATTTGAATCTATTAAAATCTCTTTATTATAAATACACAAACTTTAAATTACATTAAAAAAGAAAAAAAGGATCAGAAATATCAGGAAATACCATCAGACGTTTCACATGGGAAATCATTAATACTGCTAACACAAAACTGCTGTCCTGGAAGACTTTAATGTCATTTCCAGAGAAGCATTGATGGTTTACAACCTGTCATCCACATGCCAAACACAAACATTCAATCTGATAAAGATTAAATGCAGTAATCCTCCCCCTATCTTTATAAAATTAAGACTGTAAAAAGTGCCCAGGAAGATCTGTGCGTGGGCTCTCACTGCAGTAAAAGATGGAAAATAACCACACAGACTCTGTAGGTAATTTATGCTGCATGTTTGTCCTTCTACACTGATGTACCAGACGCTGAGCTCTGAGTCCGGAGGTAAACACTCCTGAAAACTCTGGTCCAAGGTAAACATGACTGCGTTTTCATGAACAACATTTCCAACCCAAAGAAATTTCAACCAGTAAACATTGTGATAAACGCATCTGTATTTAAACACTAGTGCTGCTAATCGATAAAAACAAAATCACTATTTTCTGAATTTATTTTTGATTAAATCACAATTAATCTCAACTACCATAAGTGTTAAAATTTATTTTTTTTGCAATAATGTCACATTAAATGTACTATACCTAAATAACAACTAATTTAAGTGCACTTAAAAACACCAGTATAGGCCACCTTTGCCAATCAGCAAGTTAGGAAGTTATTAAGTCTTAGTTATTATACTCTTTTTATAATTAATTTTATTATTATTTTACCGACAAACAACAATGGAAGCATTTCCACACTCGCTTTACATGCACATATGAAAAGCTTCCCATTTAAAGTGTTGTTGGTCAAGACATTCTGCATCTCAAATGCAACTATTGTAAAGAAAAAAATTAATTAAAAAGCCTTTTCTTTAACTCCATTAAATTTTTAGCACCGTTAAGCCATTATCAGGTGAACTAACATATGGAAACATTTACATTGTTTATTTTCATGAGCAATATTATTATTTAAGTTCAAATGTCTTGTAATAACCTCCAGTAACATACTAGGATTTTTTAATCCAGTATTTGAAGGAGTGCCCTTTCAAACAAGGGTGAAAACAAAAAAAAACACATTTTTCATTCATTCTGACAGTACTTTTAAACACATTTGCACACTTCCTCATGTTTATGTCCTTTATGCTACAGCACTTCTCCCATCTGTAAAACTAGTGTGTAAGCGGTTTTGATTTGTTTGTTTATAAACTGAATAATGTCCCCATCAGGGCTATTTACAGTAAATTGCACACAAGGTTGACATCATAATCCATAAAATCCTACTCATAAGACATTTCAAATAAAAATGTTGGTCACACTTTATTTTGATGGTCCATTTGTTGGATTTAAGTTATATTGGAACTAATTCTCATTAGATTATAAGTAGACTATTAGGTTGGGGTTAGGGGTAGAGTTAGTGTAAGTTGACATGCACTTGCAAAGTTTTTTTATAGTCAGTTAAATGTCTGTTGAATGTCAATATCAACAGATATTAAGTAAACAGTCTACTAATACTCAAATGGACTATCGAAATAAAGTGTTACCGGAATGTTTCTAAATAAAAACATTTCCTCATTAACAATTACAGTCCATCTGGATTGTTAACAGTATATGGAACTTGATATGGAGGAAAGAAAAGTGGAGTGGAGCTTTACCTACACTCAAAAAAATGACTTTTGCTACTTAAAAGTTTTAACTTAATAGTTTTTACTCATTTAAAAGTTTAATTAGTCAATTAGTGTTGGGACAACATGATGGAATTGTTTTGAAATCAGCTTTTTTTTATTTAATTGTAGTATTCATTTTGTCTTTTGTAATCCAGTCAGCATTATAATATAGATAACTTGCTTATGTCTTGAATCGAAGATTGTATTAAATTATAATTTTAATATTATTTTGATATGTTTATAATAATTCCGTTCTTTCTATCATGAGCTGCTAGGTTGTAATTCAAAAATAGACCATGTTTATGCCACCGTGCTTTTCAGCAGGCTTATGAATTCATGTTTTGGGAGTGTCTCCTCTCTCTAGGGACGACAGAGATCTGTAGAGCAGGACCCCGGGATCAGATTACCCCTGTGTCCTGCTGGGCCGTAATCATACATTCATCGTCAGACAGCTCAATATACTGAAGGAAAGGCTTCAGAAAGCTTCAATCTCTTTACAGAGCAATATACAAGCATGACTGTCATTAGAGGACTACATATCCCACAATTCACTGGAGGCCTGAGGAGTATTGATTCCTGGCCGCAGTTGCTCCAGGCAACCCTGAGGCTCTTTTGTGGATCAATCAGTGAAGAAAAGGGTGTGGAACTAATGCTATATTCAAAGGGCTAGTCCATACATAAACACAAATTTGCTGGTAATTTATTCGCCCTCAGGCTTTCTAAGATGCAACCAACTTTTTGTAGTAGAATAAAGAAGATTTATTATTATTATTATTATTATTATTATTATTATTATTCTTTAGCTGTAATCATGGTGCCTGGTGTTTGTAAAATGCAACTTAATGGCTAGTGGTGTAGTGTAAATAAAATGCATACAGGCAAAACAATACGCTGCCATCTTCTAAAGAGAAACAGGTGAAACTAAACATGATTTAAAGCATTATTATCTTCAGTCCATAATCTGAATTTTATGCACAGAAGGACGCATGTGTTGTTTTGTTCATTTTAAACATTTATGTTAGCTTGAAGAAAATATGTATATATAGATTGCATAAAAAAATGCTTTACTGAAATATGTATCTATTATTTGCAAATCCAGAAAACACATACACGCATGAAACATTAAAACAAAATATAAAAAATAAATATATAAAATAAAATAAAAATAAAATAAAATAAAATCTCAAACAAATGTGGTTTCCTCCATGGCTCATCTTGAGAGGAGAAAAAAACATCACAGTTTCCACAAAAACATTAGGCAGCACATTAATAATATTTAACATTGATAATACAAAATATTTATGAGCAGATAATCATCAGCATATTATGAATACAAAAAACAAATGCTAAATGTATTAAAGGCTGCTTATAGGATAAATTTCAAAATACATACAAACTTTATTATTGTAATATATTGCAATATTGCCATTAATTTGTTTTTAGTCACAAATGTACTAGCCTATTTCGCCATTTTTATTGATTACAAATGAAAACTGCTGTAAAAGCTGTAATTATACAGTGCTGAGCATAAATGAGGACACAACATACAGAGCTCTCTTTTAAATCAATATTTCATTAATTACAATAATTTAATAATGTTATCAATACAATAATATATTTGTGCATATACATAAATATTAGTCAGTAGCAATGGCTAAAGTGGAACTAATCTATCAATAACTAAGATCTGTTAATATATTAAATATATAAAAATTAATAGAAATATATTAAAATTAATTAAAAAAAATTGTTAACATTAAAAAAAAATAAAAATAAAAAGCAAAAAAATATATATTGGATTTAGTTACATTTTTGTAGTTTATTTTTTTTAAATTCACTTTCAAAAAGGGTGTGCTCATTTATGCTGTGCGCTGTATGGAATATATTATTACTACCATTTTTTTTTTAAGTATACAAACAGAAAAAGTAATAGAAGCAAAAACAGCCACCACTCTTCAACTGTTCACAAACCAAAAGTTGAAACATTAACTCTCCATTGACGAAAACCCATTCAGAGAGTTTACACCCAGCTCAAATGCTCAACCTTTGATCCCAGAGCTGGAGACAATTTATGACTGAATATTTCCAGGCTGGTGTGGATCTAGATTTTACACTGCAGCAAATGTTTGAGTCTCTGAGCAGCAGAGAGGAAAACTAGCTGAGAGAGGGAGAGAGAGAAAGAAAAAGAGAGAGGAGGAACAGGGCCAGCTGGAGAGATCAGATCCACATCAGCTGTCTAAAGATGAAACTAACAAACTGAGCACTGGAGAGTACCGAGCCCTGTGGAGCACCAGACATACCTTATATTCAAACAGAGACCGAGGGGTGGGAGGGGGAGCCTAATCCATGAAAGCACAAGGATTATTATTTTTTTTTTTTATTTTTTTTACACAACAACAGTTATATTATTTAATATTGTAAAAAGAATATCCTAAAACAGTGGTTTTCAAGCTTTTTTCACAAAGTACCACCTGAGAAAAAAATTGTCTCTCAAAGTACCACCATAATAACCGGTATTGAAGTACAATAGCATAGTAGGCCTAATTAAGCAGCTACAGCACTGCAAAGTTCAAAAACAAGGCAGATTAATTCTTCTAATTAACAATATTTATTATTGTCAGCCACTTAATATAAAAGGTTTAGCCTATTAAAATACATTTTCTGATCACGTTGGTGTTATAGTATGTGTCAAGGGCTTAAAAGTGTGTTATTTTTTTTACTTTAATTATTCAAAGATTCATCCGCGTACCACTAAAAGGAAGCTTGTGTACCACTAGTGGTACACGTACCACAGTTTGAGAACCACTGTCCTAAAATATATCAGCTAAATATAACTTTCTATTTTATAATAAATAATTTGTCATGGTGTGATTATTATAATAAACAATATACTCCTGTGATGGAAAGCTGACTATAAATAAACTGAAAATTTTCAAACTTTTTTTTAGGGCAAACTAACGAAGATCAAAAATAACAATTTAAACAAATAGAAAAATATAATACAAATATAAATCTTTCGTAATTTTGTACATGTAATTACGGTTACTTTTGAATAGATGCATAAAAGCTCCTTCATTATATTACATTACATTTACATCTACACCTTTTATGAACATATGTATATAATTTGTCCAAATAAAAATGGTTCCAAATTTCTTGCCCAAATTAATCAATTTTGTATTTCCTGTGAATTTTTTTTTACTTTCAAAGTGCTGGTAGCCGTTGACGTATATTTTAAAAAATCACCAAGGACTGCAGTTTCAGCAACAACAACAAATAACTCTTTGATATATTAATAAAGAGTGAATAAATAAGCAGCAAATATTCATTCCTCAAACTTGTCGACATGAAAGGACAAGTTGAAGATGCAGAAAGGGACACAAGACAAAGGGAAGTGGGCAGCGAATGGTTTTATTCCTCCCGCTAATAAGGAAGGATCTGACAAACTGCTACAACAGCTGGTTTTGTCCGCACTCATACGGGCCTGATCATCTTCTCAATATCCACCCTGAGCTTATTCAACCTCTGTTCCCAAGCAGACATGCTCATTTGAGAGCGGAAAAATGATTTCATGCTGCGAGTCGCTAAAATATGAATGATGAGTAACGACAGCTGAATCTGAATTTTCATGAGCTGGTCATTTGAGTTTGCCGTTGCACTTAAACCATCCTTGTCCTGTAAAAGCAGCACTTTTTACAACCTCAATGTCTAGATATCATAGAATAACGGATTGAATTGCGTAAGGAATTTTAGTCAATCCTTAAACCGACAGTTCACCCAAAACTGAAAATTCTCTCATCATTTACTTTCACCTCACTTCACACAAACCTGTCTGACTTTATTGTATTGAACACAAAATAAAATTATTTAAAGAAAGCTGGAAACCTGTAACCATTGACTTCCATATGTTTGTTTTTCCTACCATGGATACTAATGGTATGAATATTAATGGTCAAAATATCTGTTTTTGTGTTAAAGAAACTCAAAGGTTTGGAACCACTTAAGGTGACTACATTTTCATTTATGGGTAAATCATCCCCTTAATACCTACAAAAACGTTACTGGTTTTGTTTCATAAGATCTCACTGTATTGACATGCATTTTGTGAAATCATCAAAGACCACAACTTCAGCAAAAAATCTGCTTTAATGTTTAATGAAAAAAGAAGGGGGTCGCCCTTATTTTGGATGAATGATCCACTTAACATAAATGGTTATGTGCAGTGTTAAGATATACTTTAGATTCTGACACAGGCAGACTTTTTTTTTTTTTTTTTGGGCTATTTAAGGAAAGATATTAAATATATTACAGGGACAGTTCACCCAAACATGAACATTTACTCAGAAGTCTCCCTGAAGTGGTTGCAAACAGTCTCCTTTAAACAAAATATTATATCTTGAAAATGTTGATAACAGTTAGCCACTGACTTTCATAGTGAGAAAAAAAGTATAGCCACCATTATCTGAAATATATTTTAAAATGAATAATAATAATAATAATAATAATAATAATAATAATAATAATAATAATAATAATAAAAACAGGTTTGAAACAAATCAAGGGTGATTACATTTTCATTTTTGGGTGAACTATCCCTTTAATGAAATCAGGACGCAGCATTCACTTTAGGATTTTCAGACAGTCAGCTTACCAGAAAAGGGACTTCTTGTGCAGGACGTCATGCAACTGTCTCTGGCTGACCAGGTCCAGGCGGGAGAACTCATACTGGGGACTGAACTCAGCAGGAGCAGGGGTGCTGAAGCGCACTTCAAAAGAAGAGGTGGGAAAGTCCACCTGAAAGACGAAAAAAATAAGCCACTATTAACAAATGAGTGTTTGTAAAAAAAAAAAATGTTTTTTAAAAGTTTTAAAAACTAAGTAAAAAAAAAAACAAGTATATTTTGAAACTGCAAATCAAACATTTATGGGACTGCTTGATAACGGTATAGAGGCAAAATACGGCAAAAGGCAAATATATGTATATATAAGAAATATTAAGCTACAAAAAAAAGAAGATATTCTGAAGTATTTTTGGCCAGGCAGTCTGTGTATAAGCTAAAAATATATTGATCACAGCAATAAAGATCCAACAAAAGACTGCAGTGCATCTCAATATTTTTCTAAACTCATATCACTACATGTATACATACATCAATCATGTAGGCCTATAGCTCTATTCTGTTCAATAGAGCACTAAGGATATAAAGAAAACAAATGGCTATCACAGGTAACATTTTCTCCAGCTCACGGGGTGCAAAGATGGGACAAGAGTGAAATTAGGTTTATGATCTGAAGCAGAAACACTGAAGTTCACGGTCACGGATGGCAGCAGTTTACATGAGCGCTGAAAGCCGGAACAGCACCATGAACAGCTGAGGCTTTCACCTTGAACACGCCAAATTACACTCTAAATGATAACAAGCAGACTTCCAATACACACAGAGCCGAAAACTGAGAAGGAAAAACCACACGGATCCAGTGATCTGAAGTCAAGAAAACTCTGTTAGGACAGCAAATGAAGCTTTAAACGATGGTTTATGATGGGGCATCTGGGGCTGTTTTCACACTTCTGTCAGTCCATGTTGAAATCCGTCCAATCATTACCGCCATATGCCTCTCAGCATCACACTTCATCCATTAGCAGAAAAGAGAAAAAAAAAGAAACACTGTAATAATGAATGCTGAAGTCTCTCATGCATTTCATGACCTTCACAACAAATGTTGCCCCCTGGAAGGAAGTCAGTATAACCCCTGGGCAGCTCTCTTCTGCTCAGAGAATTCAATTCATTTAGTGAAGATGGCTTTTAACTGTTCGCAAATTAAAGTTGCAATGAAGTATGGAATAAGTGTAGTTTACTTTTTATGAAAAATTCAAAGTGTAACTAAAAATTTAATATGCATGTAATGTGACCTGATATGCTATGTATATTGGAATATACAAGTATTTAATAATGGAAAAGTATAAGAAACATCAATACTCATCAGTTGACCAGCCACTTTTCATTAATTCTAACTATGCCAATAGTACGGTGGCAGGGAAGTGCAAAACAACATTACAAAGTGTGAAACACTTACGACGCTCGAGACAAATTTACATTTTGGAAAACATTTTTACCAATCATAAAGACAAAATTACATAGTAAAAACGATTTTACCAAAGACAAAACAAATTTACATTTAAGAAAACAAATTAACATAACCCAAAACACTTTTACAAGTCCAGCAACACATTTACAATGACAGATTCTTTACGGAAAAGGAATGTACCAAACACCGGAAGTGACGCGACGAAAGGGGTGTTGTTGTCGTCGCTGGTGGTGAGCGCGGTAAATTCGTGTTGTGGAGTAAATAGTGTAAATAAAGTTTACAGTGACCGAACATGGACTGCGGCCGAGGGTTGTTTTGTGGCAAACACATGAGCAGCTCGACGTGGTTTTGCTTGACGTGTGGTCAGCGTTTGGAGTTTCTAAAAGACGCGGACCAGACGTAAACACCAGACATACTGCATTAATGTGTAGAATATTTTAACGAGGGCCACTCGTACGCTGTAATCGTGGACATGATGTTAAGTCTATACGGTGTAAACATCTGCTTGAGGACTCTTAAAAGTAAACTGAAAGAAGACGGTGTTTAACTGGTGACCGTCGTAACTGGTGTCCCTTTCCAGATGAAAGCTATTCACTTTTGCAGATTGGCAGATTCGTCACTTTTTCACAGCAACAAAACATGCCCATGCTTTGCAATCATATAAAGCTACAATTTGATGGGCAGATTACACATGTTGTGATCTTTTCACACATGCAGCTCAAAAGTGTATCTTTCATTAAAACATACATAATAACATTTTTAGCTGTTCTATCAAATGTTTTAGTTTGTCCAATTTCAAATCACTTTGATAAAAAAATAACAAAAAATAAATAAATAAAAAATATAAATATAAAATAGAACCTTTTTAGCTTAACCCTAATTTTTTAGTTTGTCCAGTTCGAAATTACTTTGATTGAAAAAATTAAATATTTTTTAAATAAATAAATAAATAATAATAAATAAATAATAAAATAAGTAAAATAAAAATAAATAAATAGACTCATTTTAGCTTAATTTTTATTTTATGAAAGGCAACATGTAAATTTATTTTTCCAAACAATTCCATCAAGTTGAAAC
The DNA here is from genome assembly GCA_903798035.1 of Danio albolineatus. Lineage (NCBI taxonomy): Eukaryota > Metazoa > Chordata > Actinopteri > Cypriniformes > Danionidae > Danio > Danio albolineatus. The sequence goes on along the minus strand of CAIGQQ010036980.1, from coordinate 633,770 downwards.
AGTTTTGTGTTTTAATATTAACAAAGTTGTATCACGATTTGATTAGGTGTGTGGGTCCTTTTTTTATTATTATTTATTCATCCTATTTTTTATAACAGTAATTTATTTATTTATTTTTATGAGTAGACATCGTCATCATGGAAAAAAAAAACAGGACTCTAATTTATACTCATTTACAAACTCCACCAGCAGATTCAACAGTGCAGCACAAAAAGCGTCGTCAAGGATTTAGTCTGGCAAAACATCAAATAAATGTGTGAATTGAAAAGGAAAAGAATGTGAAAAATGGGGTCAGCGAAAAAGAGCGAAAGAAAAGCAGCTTCGTATAGGACAAGAAGAGAAGCTAGGGGGGAACGAGTGCGGTTTTAACAAGCCCCAGATGTGTCATCACACCCAGACGCATCGTGGCCGTGGGGCCGTTTTAACGGGGCAGATTGAGGGAAATCTGCCACCTCACACTGAATAACCTGAATAACCCCACACCTTAATAAGGAGCAAACCCTAACAAACAGGCATCCGTCCCAGTTTAAACTGCACAGCCCACTGCCCTTAGACAAAGCCGTGGCATTGGGGCACAAAGGAGCACTATTGGCACTACTATGGGCCGGCTTGGCACAGGGAGATGGCAAAAAGAGGAGCGGGGGACTGTATAGTTGGAGGGCTGTGTGGAGGGTGGGAATTTGGTCGGAGTGAAGAGAAAACCATGCGTGCATGTGATCTACCGAACAGATTCAGAACAATACCAGCGGGAAGTGCTGTTTGCAGACAGAGCAGCGGTGAAAATGTCACGTCTGCATGTGTTAAGGGGAGATTTTATATATGTGGAGGAAGTGGTGACTCAGTGTGCACAGGGAGGTCTCAGGTGTTTGTGATGATTGAGTGTGTGTGTGTGTGTGTTTTCAGCAATCTGCAGTGCCATTTTTAAAAGAGATACTTTTTTTTTCTTTTAAGAAGATATTCAGCAGAGATGAGTTAAATTGTTCATTACTGATAGTTAAGCCAAAATGCACATTTCTATTTCAAATAAATGGTGTTCTTTGGACTGTTTATGCATAACTAAAATTAAATTAAATAAATAAAATAATTAAATATGTTAAAACCAACAGAAGAAGATATTTAGAAAAATGCTGAAAACCTGTACCTATTGACTTCCAAAGTATGAAAAACAAATCCTATGGAAGTCAATGGTTACAGGTTTCGATCGTTTTTCAAAGTAACTTGTGTTCAACAACAACAACAACAACAACAAAAAAAAAAAAGAATTTCAAACAGATTTGCGGTAAGTGAAGGTTGAGTAAACGACTACAATTTTCAGTTTTGGGTGAACAGTTTCTTTAATATATTATTTCTGCACAGGAAATGGCACACATATAAATGTGTCTACATGTGTGTGGTGTTAGTAGGCTGCATCACACTTGCAGAAGTCAGCCTGTTCTAATCACCACAACTGGTTCACTATAGGAGGTGAGTATCAACGAAGCTCTAGTGCTTAAAGAGCCTGTTTTCATGCCCTCCAGCATATCATCATGTACTCGTGTCGTTATTATACATTAATTACAAGTGCAGAAATCAGGAAGATTTACCAGCTACTTTTAGGTTAATATTTTTATTTTTTATCTTTTAAATTGATCAAGCAATTCTGAAAATAGGGATGAAATGTTTTCGTCATTGATAAGAGATGTTAGAAAATTAGCATATTAGCAAAATATCTGAAAAACTGCATGACTGATTTTATAGAAGTACATTTTACCAAAGACGTTTTTGTTGCTAATAACATTCCGACAGAGAAAGGGCAGTTATTAGAGAAGGATCAATCTGTGCGTTTAAATGAATAGTTTAAAAAGCTGTGTATACGTGTACACTGGACTCAATTCCTTTTCTAGTACTTTTGCAACAAAACTCTAAATAAAACATCTAGTTTTGTGCCGTTTCCTGAGCATTACATTTTGCTTGGGGCTGTTTACATGAATGTAAAAGTAATACTTCTGCATCCATCTTTCTCTCTCTCTGCAGAGCTATCTGACCTACTTTTAGGACATTCTGCAAGAAGCAGGACAGTTCCTTCCCTACATTTCCACTAGCACACTGTATTACCACCCAATTTATGAGCCAAGCACTGAACATACCTTTCATTATACTCCTTCAAATATAATCTATCCAGACGTGCACTCATAAATGTTATTCGTTCTTTCTACAAACTTTCACATTTTAAAATGTCCCAATGCACATGTCCTCAAAAGTTGTGACTGTTTGCATAAACAATGTTTGGAAAAAGATGAAAAGTGATGTTGGATAAAACACACAGCTCATTATTAACAACACATCTCTTGAGGCTTAAAGAAGCTCCTGACTTGCTGATTTAGGAGAAAAGAAATAATAATAATAATAATAATAATAATAAAAATAATGATAATGATAATGATAATAATAATAATAATAATAATAATAATAATAATAATAATAATAGGTATTAAATATTTGATGCTAAAATGGCTCAAATTTGCCTTGAAAGAAAAACAATTTTTAAAAACATTTTACCATAATGAGATTTTAAAAAGTCAATCCTTAAATCAAGGATGACAAACACTATAATTTTTTTTTATAAATAGCCAAAATATAAATGTAAAAAATATATTTATACAAATATACACATTCTAATGTGTGCTTAAATACCTAATATACGTTAGGCCATTTTTGATATATTTTAAAAACATTTTAAAAAAAATATTTGTCTAGTTATGAACTAATAAACTTTAAAAAAAAAATAAACAAAGGAACGTCTAAATCTCTGAAAGCAATGAACACACATTTTTAGTATACAATCCTTTACTTAGCCTGCATTTGCTATATTAACTAATCTTTATTAAAATGCAGCACTGTTTTTCAAGGTTTAAACCTTTATTACAAAGTGGCAACATTAACATCCTGCTTTATAACATATCTACAAATAAATCTGACAGAAACCCCTTCCATATCAGCCAATCTCAATGTGCATAGTTCGTAAACATGCTGACATTATCCACAGGACAACCTCGCCCTTACTCTTAGCTTAAGACTATTCTCTATTGCTTAGTTAAAAAGTTAGCAGCTTTGTGAAGAGCTTTCAAGAGAAAAGCGTATGTAAAAACATTAACTGAAATTAGGAGAACTCTTAGTAGTAAGGCAAACTGCTTTGTGAACACAGGCCCAGATCAACCAAAATACTGGATGAGATGTGTGAAAGAAAACGAATGCAGAATAGAGTGTGTAAATGTGAGTTTACTGAAGGCGAGTCAGAGTTGACTGTCATAGATTATAAAGTAGGACAAACAGGAAAGGTTTTACTCTATGATTACGCAAAAGCAAAAAGGCCGAACCTGCAGGATGACGCTATCTGGCTGGCTGAAGTTTGGTGTACTGGAGCGAGCGTTTCCACTGCCGGGCGTTGAAGGCCAGAGACCCAGCAGTTTCCTCCCACAGGTCAGAACACTAAAGGAAGAGGAAAAAACGTGGTCAGAAAACACCTAACATCCTTTTATGGATGCACAGAAAAAGCAACAACAGGATGTGGACAAAGATGGAGTATAAATACATACATACTTGAACTGCTAAGTAGATTGCTGAACTTATCTTGAAAGCAAAGATAAATATTTTTTTCCCCAAGTAACACAATATTGATCCTGCAAACAGATCCTAAAGCAAACAAATCAACCTTCCTAAGAATTACAGAACATCTTTACACAATGTAAGACTGGCTGTTGAGTAAATATTAAGGCAGTTTACACCTCCTGAAGAAGAAAAAAAATATTTGTGTTGAAGAGTGGCATGTTACCAAGATGTATAGTTAATAATTAGTTGGACTTTGTCTTAATAATCATTTCAGTTCCTTCTTACAAATGAGTTAGTTAAAGGGATAGATTTCCCAAAACAGAAAGTCTAAGGCCCCGTTTAAACTAGTGCGTTTTCATTTTAAAACGCATAAGTTTTGCTACGGTTACGCCATCAATCCACACTACGCCGGAGTTAAGCAGCGAAAACGGAGCGTTTTGGAAACGCTAGAGAGGCTATGTTCATTCTAAAACGCTGCTGCTGCGTCTCAGTGTTGTTGGAGGAAAACGGAGACCTTTGAAAACGGAGGCGTGGCTGCTGAGATCCGCTACGTGATTGGGGCTTTTGGGTCATTGCGTAACCTTCCCTTATTCGTCAAGCAAATAATGGCTATAATGACACCGACAGACCAGCCTTCACTGTAAACACTTTATTTTCGATAGCCATGGATGTTTTATATTCATTTGTTACTTTAAGTAACAACTCGACCTCGTCGTCTGTCCACAAAAAGACCTCTCTTGCTTTCTTTGCCATCGCTTTCATATTTCAACCAGCGTTTGTTGACTATTTATTCATTCATTCATTCATTTTCTTTTCGGCTTAGTCCCTTTATTAATCCGGGGTCGCCACAGCGGAATGATCCGCCAACTTATCCAGCATATTTTTTACGCAGCGGATGCCCTTTCAGCCGCAACCCATCTCTGGGAAACATCCACACACACTCATTTACACTCATACACTACGGACAATTTAGCCTACCCAATTCACCTGTACCGCATGTCTTTGGACTTGTGGGGGAAACCGGAGCACCCGGAGGAAACCCACGCAACCACGGGGAGAACATGCAAACTCCACACAGAAATGCCAACTGACCCAGCCGAGGCTCGAACCAGCGACCTTCTTGCTGTGAGGCGAACGTGCTACCCACTAGGCAACCGTGGCACCCCCGTTTGTTGACTAACAATAACCAAATGCAGAGCGAGACACATGCTTCCTGTTTATACTTGAACGCGCATGCCCAGAGTGCGCAAATGGTCACGTGATATACGTTTCTGGTGGAGTAGTGTGGAGGGACATCTGTTGAGTGACGGTGGGTGAAACGCTAGTGTGGACGCGGATCGTTTTCATACTAAAATGCCGTTTTAAAACTAAAACTAGTGTTAACAGGGCCTAAGATTATTTATGCATCCCCATGTTGCCTTAAACCAAAAGATTAGATATTTTTGTCATTCTACTGAAAACTCTTATGCTTCAAGAGAAAAGAAAAAAAAGAAAATAAAATATATATAATAAAAAAGGTTTATATGAATAAAGACAGATTCTGGGATTTTAAATGCGTGCTTGATTTTGTATAGCTTACTGCATATTTTTCATGGTAATCAGCTGCAACAAGACAAGATAACATTTGCCTTTCACCACACTGTAAACGAAACTTTGCTTGAATAATTTGAATGAAGCAAAATTGGAAGTGAAAATAATACTCAAGCAGGATTTGAGATTGTGACCAAATGAATGCTGTTAAAATACAATAACTCTTTAATTAGAGTCTATGTTATTGGTTTCAGCTGTTTTTATCTGGGAATAACATGTGATTGACCAATCTGAATCAAGTATTCCAGAGAGGCATGTAATAACTACTGTATGTTAACGGCACTATGAGATTGTGCCTCTTCAGGCGACTTGAGTTAAACTGTTCAGTTCACATGGATGTATAATTTTTATCTCTTTATGAATGTTTCGAAATATTAGGGTTTTGTGTGAATTACCTTGTAAAGGAGGAACAGATCTCTCAGAATAAAAATATTTTTATTTCTATACTGAAGAAAGGTCAAATGGGTTTGGAGCAACATGTTTCATACTATAGTATTTCAGCACAGGATCTGACACACACAAATAAAAATAAAAAAATGCACTTGTTTGCATGTGTGTGGTGATAGTAGGCCGCATCAGACTTTTAGAAGTCAGCCTGTTCTAATCACCACAACTGGTTCACTATAGGAGGTGAGTATCAACAAAGCTCTAGTGCTTAAAGAGCCTGTTTTCATGCCCTCCAGTATGACAGTCACAGAACTCATTAAAACATCATTAAAGGAGCATTGAGTACATTTTCAGCGAAAACACCAAATCAAACACCAGACACCACAACACAACCACAGCCATTTTTGATGTTTTATTAATAGTGCAAGTGTGTTTTGGGGCTCGGTCTGACACTTTGGTCAAAAGAATTTTACTGAATGCACCTTTAATGACGTCAATAGATAATACGGGAGAATCTGCCAGCTAAAAATATGAAATAAAACAAAAACAGATCCTTACTGTCTAAAGTTGAATAAAGGCATGGTGACCCAACCCAAAGATTCAATGCTGCGTTTCTGCTTGCTCTTCTCCTCCACTCCTCCAGGGGGCGGTAAAGGGGTGGCATAAAGAGTCACTGTCAACTGTGACTCCCTTGGCAACTGGTTGATCTGAACGGGGAAGCAAACTCTGTTTTGGAAAAAAGAGATTAGAATAATAGTGGTCAGAATCACTTTTTAAATAGCAAAATGTCATCCACATCATTTAAATTTAGAACTGAGAACACAAACAAATACAACTTTACACCTACACTTGGAGCTATAACAATACATACACACCTACATACATGAACCTAAATATATGCTCAACAGGATGAAGGAAATAAATGACAATTGTGCACTAAAATATCCCAGAACAATACCTAAACTCTACAGTAAGGAGTGCAAAAACAGCCACAGGAAGTGGTGTTGGGCGAGCTATTTTCAAAAGTTGACATCTGAAGTAAACTAACAAGTTCAAGCATTGGGCCATTTTTATTTTTTCTCAACAGAATGCAAAGTAGTTGTATTCACTGTACCGTGAAGCATGTGAATTGGTGTCAGGCTCACCTCTGGTCCCACACCACCAGGTGGAAGAGATATTTGCTGACCGACTGTTTACTGGTGTGTTGAGGGGCACAAAGCTCCACGCCGCCATGGGTGAGAGAACAAGACAGGAAGAAATTTTCATAGCTGTGGGTGAGTTTTTGAAAAAGAGAAAGCAGGAAAGAAAGAGAAAAAGAGGGTGAGATCAGCAAAATGTTGGATCTAACAGAAGCCAAGACACTGATCAATGAAAAACTGTCAACTATAGAAAGAAAATGGAGCCGATTTTGGAAAAAACATCAGTCAGATGTGTGAATTATTCATTCAGCCTGGTTTAAAGTACTTGATCTTCTGAGTCATCAAAAAAATATATAGATGTGGCTCTAAAGAACAAACCATTCACAAACCAGATGTTGCAGCTTTAGCGAATGCTGTAATATATATTTAAAAAATTACTTTTAAACGTCCTTTCCTCATACAAATCAACAATATGACCTAAGAAGACTCAAAACTTTTCACAATTTCCACAAGTCATGAGTACATTTAGGACGCTGTGCTGGTGATTTTGGTGTAGTTCCATTTCACTGCAACTACATGCAAGTTAGTGAACATTCCAGCTTAAAAAAAAAATCCATCAATGTTTCACAGAATAAATTAATTTAAATACTGAATAAATGAGAAGCCTTTTCATTTTTGGGTGAATGAATCCTTTAATATTTAAATGATCTTAAAAGCACTGATTTCTCAGAAGACTATGCATGATTAAGAGAGGCTTAAAAAAGTTTGAGGAACTTGTCACAGCTGAAAACGTTTCCATTGCAAAAACTGTTTTGTATATAGCTATATTTTGTTTATAGACATACCAATTACCAGAGTCCAAAGGAATTGATAAAACTGCATAATATATGCTGAAATATCAAAATATTACATATTAGTGTTTGTGAGTTTGGTTAATGGTTGCAGAAACTCTGCCACCTTTTTCCCCCACAGCACTTCTCTCCTAATCCCAACATTATACGATGTTCTCCCACATCATTCAGCTTCAATTTAAGCACTTATAGAGACTCTTAAACGGAAAACGAACTCTCCAGAGACTGATTTAAATAGAAGTAAAAACATTCCCAAGCTAAATGAAATACCAGAGAGGGAAGAAAAACACGTGAGCGACATACTAATGCTGCTAATCCTAATACTGATCAGAGGATTCTGAAAAACACTCCACAGTAAAAGCCCCATGGTTATTGTCTCCTTAAAATGAAGATTAGATAAATGGCAGGACAACCACAGGGAGCCTTTAAAGCTTCACTTTTATTTATTTATAAAAATTATGTATGCATCCATGTATGCATGCGTGTATGTATGCATGTCAGCATTATATAGAATTTGTTGCAGATTAACAAACTAAATACATTTACAATGTTTGAAAATGTTTTATTTTATTAAGGGGTTGCTTCTTAAATTATTTCAACATATTAAATGCAACTTAATTCTAATTTTTCTATAAAGCAATTTTGGCCTGATGTGATTCACATTGGTGCAATTTATTTTGCATGACAATTAAAAATTAAAACATTTATGATTTTTATGAATGAAACTTAATATGCCAAACAAACATCAAAAATACTGAAAAAAATATTATTGTTATCTTTACTTATAAAATGTCAACCATGTTTCAAGTCCATAGAGTTAAATTAGCTTTAACTTGATGTTTTGAGTCATTTTTATGTAATGCTAAGTTGTTAAAAGGAACACTCCACACATTTTTGATCCCACACATTGTTCATTTTACAAGTCTCCTAGAGTTAAACTAAGGGTGCACTCACACTAGGCTATCCGAACCAGGCCCGGACACGTTTCCAGGTTCGTTTGACAAGTGTGAGCGCTCCAAATCACGCCCAGGTGCAGTTCGGTTGGGGTGTGGTGCAGTATGCTTGTAGTGTAAGTGCAAAGCACGTCTGAGTGCTAAACTAAAGACACAACAGCACTTTTAAAGTACAGTTTCAAAACCCCCGCTGCATGACAGCTGCACCATCAGCAAACCTCCTAATACGTGCAGCCCCAGGACTTTTATGATAACTTATAAGTGTCAAAAGTGGTGGATCTGTTCCACAAAATATTTGATTGTGTGTCACTGCATCCCAAACGACTAAAAATAATACAAAACAATTTAACTAAAGCAATGTCCACTGTGCTTAGTGAGAGCACTTCTCTTCCTGTTAAACTGAACAGTCACATCATCAATGAGGCAAGTGTGCTGCGGCACAGAAGGCAAAAAATGCAATGTGAGTGCAGGCCGTCGCAGGAGAGGGGAAGAGGGACAATCGCGCTTCAGCACAGTTCATGGCAACTGTACCTAGTGTGAGTACGGCCTAAGCTAAACGTGACTCCAACAAAACAAGACACTGGCTGAATGGATTCAAAAATGGTCAACTTTTTAACTCTAGGAGACTTGTAAAAATGAGCCTTTTTCAAAAAAAGTTTTCCTTAATGTAACAAGAAGATGAACTTGTAAAAAAGTTAACTTGATTCAACTTAACATTTTACAGTGTATCATGTTTGCATGTCTGTGGTGTTTGTAGGCCAAATTAGACTTGCACAATATGGCCGGTTCTGACCACAGAGTTTTACTCTAGGAGGTGAGTATCAACAAAGCTCTAGTGCTTAAAGAGTTTGTTTTCATGCCCTCCAGAAAAACAAAAAAACATGCATTCATTCATTCATTCATTCATTCCATTATTATAATTGACAAAACACAAAAACATGAAACTTGTTTAAAATCAGGCCAAAATCTACCAATAAAGCTTCTAAGATACTACTGAATGTAATACTAAAACTAGATGATAACGTTTTTTCTGAATAATCCATGTTTTGCTGAAAGATGTTTCTCAAATGTTATTTGCTTTCGAATATTTTCCTACGTTTGCAGAAATAAAGCAAAAAGGATGCACAAAAACTCAGTCAGCAATAAAAGGATTTCTGCCTGAAGTCCTACAACAGAACAGAAGCTCTAGATCAGCCCCATCTGATTGACTCTAATAGCCCAAAGCAGATGGGATGTAAGAGAGCGCCAGCCGTCCGTCACCACTGCACAGGTGCCCGGCCTGCCCTTCGCCTGGCCTCCAGAGATCAAAGGTCATGCCGAGTTCCCATACACACCCCATTGTAAAAACTCGCTCCACACTCAGCATCAGTTTCAGAGGGAGACAAAGAGCACAAGCGCAGGTCAATGAAGGGAGAGACCATTCCTATGCTGTGCGGGGGAGGGAAAGAGCCAGAATGACTTGATCACTGAACGAATGGGCGAGGTGTGCTGACATTTAGGGCTGTCCAGCATCTGTCTCTCCTTGCTGGTGGGAGAAGTCCAGGCAGTTCTGGGTTGGGATGGAGAGGAGTGAGAAACAAGGGAATGTGAATTTCCAGAGGTCTCTCTGTGCACCGCAACGCCAAATAATCCTGCTGGATTACTGAAGGGGATCAGCAATGTGGACAGATGGTGTACAGCTGCATCTCACAAACCATTATTTTTCATAATATTCAACTTTTCCGGTGGTCTAATTTCTGCTGACCTCGATAATGAAAGAAAAAAAAAACACTTTTATTTTTATTTATTTATTTTGTTATCGTTTACTTCCCAAACCTTTAGGAGTTTCAGTTGTCTGTTGAACACAAAAGATCATTTGAAAAAAAGGGTATCCATTGACATCCATTGTCCCCAAAAATACTGCAGAAGTCGATGCCAACAAATTTTCTAATTCCTTAAAGTTTATTCTTTTGTACTTAATTTCAAAATAAAAATGTAAAAAAAATATGTGGATTAAAAAAATCCACATTGACACCCAAAATTACAAGGAAAAACAAACTGGTGTGGTGTAATTTTGTACAAAATTACACCACATCAAAATCCAAAATCTAAGAATAAATGTTCTAAAATGCTATTTAATCCAATTTAAAACTAGACCAAGATCCAGGACAATAATTTGATAAATGCATGTTTTGCTGAAAACAGGGTTCATACACATTCTTACTACTAAAATTCAATCCCTTTTCCAGGACGTTCAAGTAAAAAGATAAATGTTTAAAATTAATACAGCTTATCATATAACATGCAATAATCTATTTAGTTGAAAGTAATCTTTATATCTATGTACAATGTATTTAGATAATGTTCACACAGCACTAATAATGGGAGAGCATGTGTTTGACCATGGACAGAAAAGACAACTAACCTATATTCAAGTATACAGATATTTCTTAAACTAATTTCCATGACTTTTCCAAAACTTTGTGGGTTTTTCAGTTTTTCAAAAACCTTTCCAGGCCTGAAAAATGCCATGTCAAAATTCCATGACTTTTCCAGGTTTTTCATGACCGTAAGAACCCTGTGAAAAGGTGTTTCTCGAATGTTACTTGCTTTTGAATATTTTTCTACTTTCAGTTTTTTGTTTGCAGAAAGAAAGCAAACAGCATGTAAGCTGAAACCATGAAAAGTCTTGACAGAAAAACCTGTCAGTCCTGATTCTTAATAGGTTTGTGTCTGCAAAACAAACGAGAGAATGTGCACCGCTGCAAATCTGATCTCATTCAAACCAACAGCTTAAACTACTTTCATATTCAATGTTTGCCATCTTCACTCTATACTTTATGCTCATGCTTCACTTATGCATTATACTCATCCAAGCTGCATATAATTGATCAAATAATGTGAAATATTAAAATGTAATCATAAATTGTAAAATATTTAGTACTAATAATTGCAATATAAATACCTGCAATCAATACTGAAAACAGTTGTTTTGCCTGCCATTTTATAGGAAATGTTATATGTAGGTCAAATGACAAAACAAAGAGTTGAAGTACATTCCTATCCTGCTTAAGTGTTTTCCTATATACAAAATAAGACTGATACAATTTTACTATGATTAACTGTAACACAAACTAAATGTCAAGTCAGCGTAATTTCTTTCACAAAAGATATCTGAAACAGTAAAACAGACACCTGACTTGCATTTAATCAATAAATCCCTATTTTTATTCAAGGTGGACACATTTACTCTTAAATAAATAAAGAAAATCAAAAGAACAGTATTTATGAAAAAATAAAAATATTCCGGACCATTATGACTGTAACCCTAATCAATATAAAGCACCCTTGTTAAATAAGATTTTAAATTTCCCAAAATCTGATAAGGCGAAATCAAGAAACATTGTAATACCTGGCAGCCCATGTGATGGGGACACGATGAGCGGCGTAAACACTGAAGGAAAGCACATTGGTGACCATGCCAGCTTCCTGAATTGGGGCTGTGGATCTGCTGCTGTGTGGCATGGTGTGAAAATTAGCATTGAAGGTACTACAGTAGAGCTCCACAAGATCCAAAATGGCTGCAGTCAACTTCTCCACAATTGCCACTATAAAAAAAAGAATAAAATAAGTTACCCACAGACTTAAAAATCATCAATATTTACACTATTTTAGGGATGCTTTACCCTGATTAACTCTACTTCTAAAATGTTGTCCATTTTATGTTTATTACTAAAAGACTTCATCTTTTAATGTTACAGTTAAAAAGGGGGACATTGATAGAGCCTCATCCTTCCTGTTTACTCATCTGAAATAACAGGCTTCCTCACTGCAGGATGCAACATAAACACACTCCTCCAACAAACAGGACACACTTACATACGTCCAGAACAGGAAGAGGTCAGTCAGGTTTGAAATGATCTTAAGTTTGTGATCAGATAAATGTGTATTATGATAAAATTGACTTGACTAACACAATCCTGAAGATATATCCATTTCATTAACACTTTAATCCTCAAAACTATACCCCTCCCTATTTATTATCGATCTTTCTGGTTGTTTATTTGTTTCATTTTTTTAAGTACTAAAATAATCTAAATGTGTCACTAAATATACCCATTCTTGCTTTAATGGTGATTTGAAGCGTCTTTATCTTTATTTGTGAGTTTCATTTAGATGAAAACATCTGCTAAATAATAATTTTATAAAATAAAAATCTACACGTGAAACAAGAATTAAAATATTAAATATATGCTTTATTATTATAAAAGCAACAGTAAAGTAGTTACAAAAATATTAACAACATTAAAAAATATATATATATATAATTAAAAAAAACTCATGGTTGCTCATGTCTTAAAGCTTAAACTAAAATTTCTCTCAAAATCCTGACTTTTATTTATTTTCGGAATTTCATGAATCTCATTTTTAGATTTAAAACCTTGCAATTGTGGAAAAACTATACAAAAAAAACCCCATATAATTTAGAAATATATATTTAGAATTGAAAAACAATTTTAAGTTTTCATCTCTCAGTTCTGCTTTTTTACATCCGTTTAGATCACCTAATACTGAAATTACAGCTAGGCCCACACGGAATCTGCGCGCGCAGTTTTCTGCAGATTTTTAGCCCATCATTGATTCTGTTTATTTACTGGTGTAAATGTGTGTACATTTATATGTATTCAGTTTCAATTAAATTTCAGTAATATTATTGACTAATATCAAAATACAGTTTGTAAAGTACTAGTTTCTGTCTTTTAGCAGATATTTTATATGAGAGGCTTGCTTCGTTTGCCAAATGAAGTGGATCTAATTGGATTTGCATTGTAAAAATTAAATAAAAAGTTAAAAATGTATTACTTTTTAATATTATATATTAAGGTTTTAGTTACAATACTCACAAAATCATTCGCCATAAATCCGCAGATTTTTTTACAAAATTTTGCGCAGAAATAGCAAAAAATGTCTGCAGATTCAGTCCCTAATTATAGCTCACCATTTTCTATATACAATGATATCAACTTAAAATTGATGAAAATAAGCAAGGTTAAAGTCAATTACATTGAGATTTTAGATTTTATTCCCTAGTAGAAACATTTGTTCCTCCATACTCTATACGTGTGTGTTATTCAGTATTTTAGCCATTCCATGAATCTCATGCTTTCACTTAAGTTTATTTTTTGATGGCTTCACTATTCTAAAATATCATAAGTACTTAATAGCATAGGTTATATGTAAAAGCATTATAATCAGAGTGAGTTTTCATACCTCTGTTTTCTTTCTTGGCCAAGACACTGACATCCTTTAAAGGTAAACGGAAATATACAATAACATTAGCATTGCATGCCAGACAATGAGTCGCACAAACTGCTTCTGTAGTAAAAGTGAAACTCATAATAGCTTTTTAAAAAAATGCATGTGTGAAATATTTCTAGCAACTTTAAAGGTTTGTGGTTTGAGCAAAATTGAGCACTAATCATTTACGGAACTTAAAAGCTGCAGCAAAAGTTGCAGGTTTGCAGCTGCACTCAAAAGAACGTGGCCAACAACAAAAAAAAAAAAACTGTGTGCATCAATTCTTTTTAGATTTCTACATTTCCCCATGTCATGTTAGCGACTTAGAAAGTGTGCTACCTTCTGCACTTTAGGCTGTAGTCTACAGGGACAGGCTGGCAGCTGGTTGAGGGCAGCAGTGATGTCAGGTGTTTCAACAGCTGCTAGTGAAGTACACAAGGCCTTCACAGACTGCACTAAACGCTCCACATGTAATGGCAACTCCACCTACAAGTGACATAAAGACATTGAATCACAAAAAAGGATGAAGACATTTTCAAGACGTCGTGGGCTAAGAAGATGGATGGTAGTATCAAAAAAAAAAAAATTACAACAAAAACAAAACACATTTATTTAAGCCCACCACATCATTGAGCCCCTAGCCAACGTTCCACTCAATAATCACTACTTCATTATGATGCAAATGTATAACAATTCATTACAGAAAGATCATAAATAAGAGCTCAAGACACAAAGGGGGTTTTAAACTAACTTCATAAAGAAGCAAGACTAAAATAATGTCACAAATTATTGTCCTCCGAAATACTGACAACTAAATTCTCCATAACCAACCAAAAACAGGATCAAACGAGTGAAGATACTCAAACCAGGTAAGTGACAGTCAGGTAAATTATTTAGTTCAGTTTGTTAACCATTTAATAACCATGATCAACTTAGCTAAAAGCAGCAAAAAGGCAATATCATTAATTAGCTCAAACCAGTTTAGATCAATATCTTTAAGGATATTTTCAATATCAATAATCAAACTGGGTTGTTGTGTTGGAGAAACAAATTCTCTACTCCTCTGGTTTTAAATATTTTAGTAGAAAAAATAAAACAATAATACAACAGGGCTGCACGATATTGGAAAAAAAACTGACATTGCAATATTCTCATTCACAGCAATTTACATTGTGATATAAATGCAATTTCAGCAGATGGCTGGAATAACTTGTAAAGAATTCATCATTTTAAATCGATTGGGATGACTCTGTAGGCGAACGCATCTGCATAAAATATAAGTCAAAGATTTACAAGCAAAGTTACTGTAAATATAACAAAAGATGTAAATCAACAATCATTTATTATTTTCTGGGGAGTCAAACACCATTCAGTAGGAGAAATAAAAAAACAACAACAACTGTATATTAATAATAATAATAATAATAATAATAATAATAATAATAATAATAATAATAATAATAATAATAATAATAATAATAAACATCTTTTTATTTGAGTAAATAATTATATAAATGCACAATTAATCTTTTAGCTACAAATGTTTAATTAATTGCACCCAAATGGCTTAAATTTGCTTGAAATTTTTACAGTCGGGTCTCAAAAACACATACAAACAATAAAGTTTCACTCTGAAATTACTCCACTATGTTGTTAACTGTAATGTCTGGTCCACTATATTCCCAACTATGTTGCAGATGCCTGCGATGTGACTATTGCGGACTCGCACATTGTGATATTGATGCTGAAACGATATGTTGGGTAGCCATATTATACAATTTTATTAATAGTCAAAACTTTAGAATACATAACTTTAATAAGTTAACTTAAATACATAACAAAACTTTAATACATAATTAATAACCATTTAGAATTTAGATTTGTCACTTATGTAAATATTTACATATACAATTTATTAACATTTATTAACCTATTTGGAAGCAATATTACTGCACTTTGTACTGAGGACACACACACACACTTTCACTAACAAATTCTCAAACTATGTTCAGTTCACCAAAGGAAAAAGGAAAAGAAAGCAAGCTCACCTCTGATAAAAGGAAAGACTCTGCCTCATTGTGAAAGGTGTCTAACAGAAGAGTCAGTGCCTCCCTGTTACACAAACAAATGATTTATTCTTTAAGAAGTATTGATGCTAAAACCTCAACAGCCCAAAACCTCCTCCATCTCACTCACTTGGTCACAGTCTGTTTGATTGGCCTCTCTTGCAGTATAATACTGTGGTTCATGGTGGATGGAGTATCATCATCCTCAGCCTGTCAAGCAACAACAACATCCCTTCAATAAATCAAACATTTAAAAACGGAAACATTATTAGCATTTAACTTTGGCCCTGTTCACACCTGGCATTAAGATGTGTTTTCGTCAATTGTCAATCAAGTGGACAATGCTTAGTACACGTGTGAATGGGCTGTAAACAATTGAACTTGTTCACTTTCAATCACATCCATAAGCGTCTCCACTGTCCACTTCTGATTGAGCGACTGACAAAAACGTAAGCTAATACCAGGTGTGAACAGGGCCTGCGATTCCATGGAGCTTCTACAGACAAAATCCAAAATAAGGAAATGGGCGTTGTTATATTTCTGGGAAAACACCTTAAGCACAAGATCTCGGTGTAAGGTCGCATACCAGACATATTACATGTATTGTACACTAACTGATGAACTTAAGATGAATGGCTTGACATTTCAGGAACTGCATGGAGAAACGCATCTATAGACTGCATTTCTAAAATGCTTTACATTAAGCAGGGTTATGCATTGCACTAATGTTGATGACACCAAAGACAATAGAATACACAAGACATGTCACCCGTATAGATTTGAATGGGTAAAGGTGTAACGGTCAACATGACAAAAGAAGCCCCGCCTTTTAGTTGAGGAGACAATCGCTATAGACTGATGACTCTCTGGGTAAAGGGCTCGAACCAGAAGTCAGTTTGTGCACATTTTGAGTGATTCAAAGAATTAGAAATAAAACTAAAGAGAGAGTTGTTGTTTCATTTTATTGGTAATTCCTAATGCGAAATTTATTCTTAAGCTTGACAAGCAACTTTGGAAAATATGATGTTTCCTGTTTCAAACAGAATACCCGAGCATACCACCTGAGAGCCATTTCAAAGATGGCTGCCGAGTGAAATGACTTGCCTTAACAGGACTTTGATTCACAAGGCAATTTTGAGCAATGTTGCTGGGCATAGTATCTTGCCTACTTTCCAACTGACAAAGCGCCAAAATTTGTATCCCTAATAGTATGGCCTAGTTGGTTGCCCTGGGTCTAACATTACTCAAAAAGTTGCCCCATGTATCATCAGCATAATTCAAACTCTTTAATTGCAACTAATTAAGTACAAGCTAGTTGCTTTTAAGATATTTAAACAAGCTTTCCTACTGGTGCAGGTTCAACAAAAGAAAAAGCATGTTGTTGTCTACCGTCCGGGCAAGCTCCATGTTGACAGAACTCCTTTTGGTGAGAATGAGGCGGATGTCCCAGTCGAACTTCAGACACTGCTGGATGTACTCGAAGCTCGCCAGAGTCTGAGTACTAGGCAGAAAGAAAAAGACTTATATTACACATTATTTATAATACACAGACACATTACTTTTCAGGTTAAGGTTTATATATATATATATAAACCTT
>CAIGQQ010036980.1:595330-611322 GCA_903798035.1 Danio albolineatus | reverse complement strand
TTCCAAATCATGTCCAAAATAACTGCCTGCTCTTCCAAATGGTTGACGTTTATTGTAAAAGAAAAAACAAAAAAAACATGTTAAATGAGAATCTAAAATATTTTATGGCATACTTCAAAAAATAAAGATGATTTAGGATTCAAAAATATTTTATTTTGATTATGTTATATTAATGAATTGGTCTTATACTTTATATTTTCTGATTTTCACAGTATATGTATTAATTCCAGTACTTTTACCATAAATCGACATATCAACATTTGGTAGAGGTTGATATTTTAGAAATTATAGGATGTGTTGAAAGAAAATACATTGAGTTTGTTAACTACTGTAGCGACATTAGGAATTAAGAAATGCAATCCAATTTGTTTTTCTTGGTGGGGCAGTTAAAGAGATAATACAGTCTCTGTTCTATTTTCTATTTCCTTTTCCGTACCCTCACTGTGTACTGCAATAGACTTGGATGGCTCGTTTCTGTTGAGTGATAAGGTTCAGTACATTACACAATTATTGCTGTTTCCACAGTAAGAAGGTGTGAATGGTATCAAAATAGCAAACTTTACCAGTTTTTTGTAATCCTATGTAAGAGTACCTAGCACAATAGTATGGTACCTAAAGGGTGGAGCAGAATACTGATTGGTTTATAGAAAACAGCCAGTTAATGTGGTACAAGGGGATAACAATGGCAAGTTAGATTTTTTTCAAAAAACAGATCTTTTGGACAGTTCAATAACTGGTTTAGAAAAAATAAATTAAAAAAAATACCGATTCTTTTACGCTACAATAATGATGTCATCCACAATGACAATACTCATGTTAGGACACAACATATCAAATATATATAGTCAGCAGTCATAATTTCAGTCAGATAAAACAACACTATTATCTGAAGTTTCTTACAATTAAGTTTTGCTACCCAAATGAAGCATGATTCACTTTGTAAAACTATAGAAATTCCATTACGACATCATAGCAGACTGTCATACTGTTTGTGTTTGTTCACCGCCTAATAATGAGCAGTATTATCAGTTCACTGGATCTCAAATGTGATATCAGTCTATACTAGTAACTTGGCTTTTAAAAAAACTGGCCTTTTTTTGAGTCGGAGGCGGTATCAGGCGTGTTAAAAAGTAAGTAATTTGTCCATAAGTGCTTACAGGAGATTACAGTTTCAAATGATTTAGTTCAATTTGGGGAACTGGTTCAACCGGTTCACTTGGAAGGTCTGGCTAAAAACAACGATTCGTTCGCGATCGGCCATCACTACAAGGGGAACAACGGCACAGGAAGCAACACAGGAAGCAACATTTTAAAATATACAGCTAAAACACTGTAATAATACAATACGGCATGCAGCAAAATAGCACGTCCTCCAAATCATAAGCAGCTTGAAACTAGCTTTAAACTAACTTCCCATATATTAAACAACACAAGACACCGGTTTAATTCTTTGCTTACAAAAGGCACACCAAGAAACAGAGGAGATGCTCAGCGTGTCTTGAAGGTATTGGTTTATCCAAAGCTAGATCAATAAGAGGTCATCAATTAGTGACATGTCAGCGCAGCCAATCCCTGAAAATGGACACACCGCCAGATGCTCTCGATACAGTAAATTAGCAACTACTGATCTGAATACCTTCTGTGGACAGCAGACAAAAGAAAGCAAAGGAGCTGGGAATTTTCCCTTGATTCACAGCAATGTTCGTCACTTTACTGAGAGGATGTGAAATAAATGAGCATATAGGGATGAGCCAGAAAAAGGTTAATCCACCCTTCCCCCCATCCCACAAATTACGCTCTTACTGGGCAGATGCACTGCACTGCGGTCACAGTGGGAGCACATTTAGGAGAAAACACCCCTGGTCTCTCTCTCTTTCTCTCACTTTCTCAAAACTTTCTCAATAATGAATTGGATAGCTCTCTTGGAACATTAGTCTTGAGGGTGGGCTTTTTTCTTCCCAGAATGGACTCCGATAAACTCATGCCAATCTGACACAGCCGAGAGGGCAGAAACTAGTGTATATGGAAAGAGAGAAACAAGGCACTTGTAACCCATATTAGTTCTGGCACAGGCATTGAAAACACATCAAAAATCTTTCACACCATTATATTTGGGTAAAACTTCTCAATCACATCATGTGCTCTGAACTGTTTTCTGGTTAATTATAATTTCAACATGTGTCTATTGCGGATTTGCACACTGCAATATCAATGATGAAACTATATATTGTGCAGCCCTAATTTAAAGATAAAAATGTTTGCTTCTAAATGGGCATCTTCATCATGGTATAATACATGATCTGTAGGGTAATTTGAGCTGAGGAGACCTCTGAGACTTATACATCTTGCAAAAATAAAACAAGGTGTTGGGAAATCAATTATTATAAACATTATGTTCAATGTTTAATTATTGTTTTTAACTAGAGCTGCAAGATACTGGAAATATGCGATATACAATGTTGTTTTGCAATAATATTGCATTAATAATATTTGGTAAGATATACAATTTCCTTAAAAAAATCGTATTAGCTATGTTTATAAATCCTTTATTTATTTAATATTTTAAAATAAACAGGTAAAAGATATTTTAGATCTAATTCACAAAAAAAAAAAAAAAACTGTCATGATATAAACATTTAGTCTCAAAAACACTATGATTGAGTGAAAACAAGACTCTGATTAGCAGTTGTCGTTTTCATTTCATCTTAACTCACACCATATTTATTTTCATCTCCAAGTTCACCTTTGGGCCACTCCAGTCTATAGCACAACAGCAAATATTAGGGAGTTGGGGATAAAAATAGTAAGGCCCCATTGGTCAAATTTAGATAAACAACCAATACATAAAATAAATGATTTCGCGTATCATATCACAATAACAATAATTTTGTAGCCCTATTTTTAACCCACCATTTAAGTAAATTGTAAAACAAACAAATAAAAAAACTAAATCAGTTAATCACGTCATTGCAGTGCACATCAAAGACAAATACTTCACATGAAACTATGTGAATATGTCTAAACGACCAGACTACCCAACTTTCAAGCTATGCTTTATAGGCCTAAGAAAACATTTCCATGCCCTGTGAACTATTTTAAAATGACCTGCATTGGTTTCCCTAACATTTAGCAGAACTCACAGCTGCTTATGACACAAATGGGAACCCACGTTAGAATGGCACCATGGTCTGCATTCATTGTACACTGGCAGGATGCCATGATAAAGGGCATCTGTCAGGCAAATCATGCCAGAGCAGGAAAAACAAAAGAAAAAACTAGATGCAGTGAATATATGAGAGTGAAAACATGTTCATGACATATTTCTCAGCCCCCTCTCTTATATCTCCACATGAGAGCATATCTGTTGGTGTGTGTGCGTGTATGAGGTGGTTTGTGTTGGAGTGTTCCTCCAAGGCGAGTGAATGAAAAGCTGCCTCTTTTAATTGAGTACACAAAACAGATGGCTGGCAGAACGCCCATTCAGTGTAATGCTATTAAGAGAATTCAGGGTCTAGAGCCTCTCCAGTCTTTCCAATGAGATCCTGTGGCCCAATCCAAAACGTTCAGGATGTGGGACAGAAAATGCAATGTGGGGCTCCACGATTGTAAACAAGTAAAAACAGCTCCACAATTACAGCAAAAACTGACAGTATATGATCTGCACTGCTAGATTATACATAATTGAATGCTTACCGTCGCAAGAAAAGGTGAGCGGTTCTCTGAAGTGGTCACTGTAAACTGTGACCTTTATACTGACACCCAGGCCCTGCTGCAGTTCATCTTGCGCCACACAAGGGCTCCAAACAAAGCCTGAATTTTTGGAGTAGTCGTTGCAAGGGTAAGCCGAACGCAGCCTGATGAAACAGTAAAGATTTTATATAAATGAGTGAACGGACATTAATATCTATTAACTTTATAATTATTATTATTATTATTATTATATTTGAATGCCATCTTAAATAAATAAATGGCAATTTTTATTGTAGCATTTATAAAAGTGAATACAATAGACACTGTGAAGGAATACAAAATGAAGCAACTCACAAATCAAGTACATGACAGAAGGCCGCAACTTCTTCATCTCTCTCTTCAGACACCTGAAAGAGCTCATAACCGAAGCCATTCGGCCTAGACCCCAGAGACACCTAAAAGAATTTAAAGACAAAAAATAAATAAATAAATACACTCATGATGAATATAAATTAAACCAGTGGTTCTGGTACCACCTCAGAAAAAAAATTGTCCCTCCAAATACCACCATAATAATCTGTATTGAAGTACAGTAGCATAGTAGGCCTAATGAAGCAGCTACAGCACAGTTCAAAATGAGGCAGATTAATTCTTCTAATTAACAATATTTATTATTGTCAGCCACTTAAATAAAAGGTTTAGCCTATATTAAAATCAATTTACTGATCTGTGTTATCTTATTAATCTTATCAAAGGGTTAAAAGTGTGTTCATTTTTTTTTTACTTTAATTATTGAGCGATTCCTCCGTGTACCACTAGAAGGAAGCTTGTGTACCACTAGTGGTACGCGTACCACAGTTTGAGAACCACTGAAATAAACAAAACAGCTTAAAATGAAATGAGTACAAACCAAAATATAGATTTATATATGCATACAAACATTGATACAACGGAGATGTTCTACCAGAGAGCTTAACAGAATTAAAGTACATACATTGAATTATCAAATGTGAAAGAACACTAATGCATAGTCTATGATGCACATGTTCTCTCAAATATATATTTCTCTCACATATTAATGTCAATAGTAAATTGACATTAATAACATAACAGGTTTGTAAGGTTGCCGTCAATACATAGATCCCATTTAATGTCACTTCAGACATTGGCTGTGTCCAAAATCGCCTACTACTCAGTAGGTACTGCATTTGAATTTAAATTTACTTCTTGGCCGTTAGAAATGTGCATTCTATACATTGTGAATGTGAGTAGTATAAATAAAACTCGGACGTACTCGTGACGTACCCGCGTCAGTTGCGATGCTTCACTCCCATTCATGATTTCTCTTGCGAGGTATCATGGGATAGAATAGCGTGCATCAGATGTGCACTTCAGAACATCGCCAGAAGCTGTAGGTCACACGGGTACTTCTCGCATACTTATTTCGAATTATAGGAATTCGGACAAGCTACTTTGGCTCTCATCCTAATTTTAGCATAATATATAGTATAGAAGCATGCAATTTCAGATGCAGCCATTGTGATTGTGTTTATGACACTCGCTGAAATAGAAATTTCATATCGCATAAAAAAAATTGTATGTGTCCATTCAAGCATAAAAAGACAAGAAATAGTAGTGAATTAGATGCTTGAATATGTGAATGGACAGACAACAGTGCGCAAGGTCGGAAATTTGTGTCTTAATAAATACTTTACATTGACTTGATATTTAGGTTCAAACTTAAAACATGTACACATCATAGATCAACTGTGTCTGCTATGCTTTAACAAGATTTTGTGCAACCAAAATCTTTAAAATAAAATAAGATAAGATAAAATAAAATAAAATATACAGGGTTCATACACATTTTCACTTCTAAAATTCCATGACTTTTCCATGATTTTTCCAAGACTTTAAAGTAATTTTTCATGACCTAATGTTTCATGCAATGTCTACATTTGCGTGGTAAAAGAAAAACAATGCATGTTCAACTTTATTACAGCATATCATAAAACATGCAAGAATCTATTTAGTTTACTAGTATAGTAATTTATATTTATATTTAAGTAAAATGGATTTAGATAATGCTTACACCAGACTAATAATGTGAGAGTATGTGATTGGCCAAGCACAGAAAAGTAATAAATAACCTAAATTCAAGTATACAGATATCTGTTTTCCATGACTTTTCCAGGCCTGGAAAATGACATGTCAAAATTCCCTGACTTTTCCAGGTTTTCCATGACTGTATGAACTCTGAATATAATACAATTCCATGAAACCTCTAAGAAGGCTTACCGGATCTACAGAAACTCTGCGCTGGCTTCTAGTGCTCTTCTGCGTGGGAAGATATGTGCGAGGAGGAACCTGAGGAGGAAGCGTATTACTGCGAGCAACTGCCTTCCCTGATTTGTCTCCATTTGCTCTCCGACTTCTACCAGGCGACAGCCAATCCCCATTCATCTTACTCAGGGAGTCATTGAGGTTATCATAGTTCAGTGTCTCTCCGAAGGAAAGCTTGGGTTGGTCTACCTCAGGAGTGAACAAGTTGACATCCCGTGGTGCTGAACTTCGTTGGACAATGAACGGATCGTTTTGGGGGATGGGATTTCTGGGTGGAACCGGTGGGGGAGGATCATCCAGAGTTGGCAGACCTTTTGACAACATTTGCGACGTTCCTTCGAAATCGCTTTCCCATTCGTCCAGGATATACCTCGGCTCCTTCGTGAATCCATGAGACTCGCCACTGGATCGGGATAGGTTTGACACTCCAGGTTGAACATGGTTGAGCATGGGGTCTGATCCGGAAACGCCCTGCTGCTGCAGGTTATTCCAAGAGGGACTGGGAACACGTCGAGGCAGAGACGACTCGCTCCGTGAGGGCGATGATTTGCTGGTGTCGGGGGGAAGTGTATTTGATGAGCCCTTGTCCTGTCGGTGACGGGCAAGGGCGTCATACTCCATTTGCAAGGCCTCCGCAAGGACCAGCTCCCTTTGGCTGAGGCCAAGCGATTCCAGACAGCCCCAGCGCTGCTCCCGGTCATTCTGAGTCTGCGCTGCCGACATGTTCCTGTAGGGGGAGCTGCAGTGCACAGGAGGAACGCAGGAAGGAGCTTGAAGGCACTACGAGTTGCACAACCACTTCATCAGGCTCTGTTAAGAGATAAGAGGAAAGGAATAAGAGATTACAACATCATGACCCAGTATAAACTTCGTCATCAACTTTCCATGTAAAGAACATTTATCTGAGGAAGGCTAGCGCCAAACAAACACCATGTAGCGACCGTCAAACAAATAAAGCTGCAGGAGCTGAGACTCGTCAATCATCTTGCATGTGCTTTTTCTTTATTTTCTTCATCATATATTTAACAAACGTACAGAGAAATCAAAGCAAACAAAACCCAAAAGATGAAAAATATGATACGGTCAACAAACATGAGCTCTTACAGTCATCTGGTTACTCCCCAGAATGGGTGCTTTAATTAATGACACTCATGTTTTCCCTTAGTCACATGGCATCACACATTATACATAATGTTTACATGGCTCATATACATCATGTTAAAGGTGGTGTAGGTGATTTCAGAGAAGCTAGCAGTTGCTAAAGTCCTTGCCCACCCTAGATATTTATTGACCAAAGCCATTAAGCCACGGCTCTCGTAAAGCACATGAACGCGCACAGGCAGTCTGGTGTTATTTTAGTCCTGAGACGAAAAACAGGTCTGGTTTACCAGTGAGAAAACATTTCAGTTCAAAGTGCATACTACAGTAGCAACATAATTAGGGTGCATGTACACCAATGTGTTTTATCCTACGAGTGTAATCCTGTATTTTTTCTGTTGTTTTTTAACAACCGTTGCATTTTTACAGTAAAGAAAAAAGTCAATGACTACAATTGGATGAGTATAACAGTAATAATACCTAAAAAAAAGTGCATGTATGTGTGAATGCAATCAGGTTGCATTGGGGCTGCAAAACATATAATTTCAGCATCAATGTCGCAAAGTGTGTATTTGCAATAGTCACATCACAAAGATATGCAATGTTGAGTTGACTTTGCAGTATACTTTCCTATATAAATATAGAAACCATAATGCATGCACTGTTTATTTCGCTTTTATCTTTGCTTTGTTGCATTTATCTATGCTTGTAGATTGTTTATTGCAGGTTATGCATGATTCACTCCCCTACAGTCATCCCAGTCAATCAAAATTAATACATTCATTAACATTGTTGGAACAAATTCTCACTATGAACTAGTTAGAGCCTGGTTTCTCTCGAGGTTATTTAATTCTTCACTTTCGCCAATTGGTGAAGTTTTTTCCTCGCCGCTGTCGCCTCTGGCTTGCATGGTGCGGGACTTGTCGGGCTGCGCATCGATGGATTACTATTCAGTGTTTGGACTCTCAGCAGTGACTATTAAACCACGCTGAAATGAACTAAACTGAACTTCAACACTGAAAACTGGACTGACACTGTTTCAATTTTTTATAATGCATGTGAAGCTGCTTTGACACAATCTACATTGTAAAAGCGCTATACAAATAAAGATGAATTGAATTGAATTGAACTAGTTGCTTTTTAGCATGCATGTTACTGAGATATTGTTCACATGTTCTGTATGATCTTATTCTACATACCTAATGTTACCCAATACCTAAACTTCCCTAATAACCGTAAATATGGAGCTAATTAGGAGTTTAATGAAACAAAAGTCAAAATAGTTTGCCAAGAGCGAGAACTAAACCTCAAAATAAAGTGTGACCAAACATTCCTTACAAGTATCACGAAATATCGCAATATATATCGCAGAAAAACAAAAATAATCACAATGTCAGATTTCTCCATTATCGTGCAGCCCCAGGACTTTGACGTTTTAGATGTTATTTCACCAAAAATGAAAATGGCGTTATTAATTAGTATAAACAAATTAATGAGCAAAGCACAGTTGCAACTGAGGTAATACGACATGGCCATTGTAAATGCGCACCCTATACTGACACAGAGGGAAAAAAAAAACTTGAATAACGTCATTTTGTTTTATGTGCGCACAAAAGTATTCTGGTAGCTTGATAATATTCCGACTGAATCACAGAATGCATTTGGTTAGTTTGAGGATTTTTTTGGTTCATATCTGGAATGAATCAAGAAACTGGCTGTCTGTGGAGGTTCAGAGGGCTCTCGGATTTCACCTAAAATATCTTCATTTGTGTTCTGAAGATGAACGAAGGTCTGCCTGGTTTATGCTTCTGTGTTGAGTGATCGGCGTAATCTACGGCGCATGCAATGTGCGTTGTTGTGCATTTATACTTCTGCGTGCTGTTTGTGTTGTTCTGCAATAACACTTCCGAAACACTAGCTGGCAGTGAGGTTACATTCCTCTGTGTCGAGTTTCTTCACTAGAGCTTTTTTTTTCCTGAACCCTACCTTAATGTACAAGTGGCTCAATTCGCTCATTTTGAGGTGGGAACCGGTAGACGTGCAACAACTTTAATCATAAGGTAAACACAAAACAACAGTTTCCATCTAGAGCTTGTTCACCAGACTCCACCCTTGTAAACACTCGCTCCATCTGGCTCACGTGGCTCTAACCCCCACTCACACTCGTCAGCGCTACCAAGCCGACCAATCACAGAGCATGCACTATGCGACGTTGCGACATGTGGTTAAATTTTTCGAGAGGTGCACGTCAAAGTCGGCCACGGCGAGGGCTATGCAACCAAGCACAGGCTGCACCCGAGGAGTGCTTGACGCAGTGCTTGACACAGAAGTATAAATCAGCCTTCAGGCGGATTCGAACGAACTAAACCTTTAAGTATTACATAGCATGGCACTGTTAAACGAAGACTGTAAAGTAATGAAGATGGATGATATTAGCTCCCGGTTTAGGATGCATATCAAAATAAAAGTCCTGATTACAATATAAGAAAAACTTTTTTGCCTTTGCATTAAACAAGCAGATCACTATAGAACTTTCTAGTTAACAAAAAGTGGTTTGAGAATTGTAAAGAAATAGTGAGATGTCAAAATAGAGATGAACCCGTATACATTATGAAAATGGAAGATTTTATTAAGATTAAGATATTATGAAAATGGATAGATTTGATTAAGATTTGATTTTGTGTCAGGTAAAGGCATAAGTATGGACTGGATGCATAAATACAGGAAAGTAGCACAAACAAACATCCAATATTGTCTCAAATGTCAGACAATATCGTACACATACACCAAGCATGTCTTATAACTAAAATCAGCTAAGTGAATAATCAATGGCATAATGACAGAACCGTTTAACTAATGAACCCCTTGAACTATACATAGATCAAAGAGCCACATGTTCAGTCACAAACTCTAAACATGTTCAGAGGAGTGCACATGTGCGATGCTGATTTTGATTGTCTTTTTGCTTCGATCATCTGACTCTTATTGTCTTCGCTTGCTCAGCAAAAGACCACGCCAAGCAGATCTTTCTCTTTCAGCACAGTCATCAGCACAGCGCAGGTTGTTCTGCAGCACGACAGTTCCTCCGCATTTGGGGGAGGGAAGTGGTTCTCTCTACTGCAAGGAGACTGATGTGCCATATTAAGAGGCCTGTTCCTGTGGAGTCACAGCTGGACAGACGCTAAGCTTCGAATTTAAATCGACCTGAAGACCTGCTGAGTGCTGCTCAAATGGGTTTAGTGTTCGATCAGCCTCGCTACACATGTGGCGTGACACAGCTGCCATTCCACGGACATGCACAAACCATTGGGTTTATTGGTCATCTAGGCATAAACAATTGTAAATGGGTTCAGCTGGAAAGGTCTAAGGTCAGACAACTGTTTTTTGTAAGGTTTGGTAACTGTTACGACATGATAAAACGGTAGAGTAGTCCTAGACTCAAATGTTGTTAAAAAGTGGTATACAATGTAGTTTAAAATGAAACAGGCCATGGCTCAGCCAAGAAGTTTAAAATGACAGTTCACTCAAAAATGAAGCCTATACTCTTAAAAGAAATTTTAGGTTTGGCACAATGTTCTAGACATGGGACGATAACCGTTTCCAAGGTATATCGCGGTACGGAATAGTCAAGGTTTTCATACCGCCAAAATTTTCTGCTATACCGTTCTGCAATACCATTGTCTGCTATAAGGTATGTGTAAGATTTTTTTATTTAAATTTTTTTGTTTGTTTTTTTAGGAGTAAAATGTAAAGACATCTGCGTTTTTGAAACAAATAAAGACCGCAGAAGTCAATGATTCACTTGAATTATTTAGCCTGACATGTTTACTGCCCCAAAATACTTAAAATGTTTCTCAAAATAAAATATATTGTGTTCAAAGGGGAAAAATGTTTTGTTTTTCTAGCCAGAAATTTAAAAAGAATATAATTTAGAGCAGTAATCACAGGTTATCATACTGTCAGAATCGTATACCGGCCCATGCCTACAATGTTCACATATAGTGTTTTTCAATTACCTTTGTTTGCATTAGGTAAAAGTCATGTGCTTTACCATGACGTTGTTTGGTGGATGTGTGAATGACACTGTGCAGCAGCTATATATTAACACTTTTATTTCCAGCTTGTGGAAAAGCTGTTAGCGATGAGCTCTGATTCATTGTGTGGTTGTGTATAACTATACAAATGAATAGATATTACTTCATCAGATTTGTATATTAACACTGTATCGGTTAACGAAGTCAATTTAACTTTAGTTAAATTAATAATAATAATAATAATAATAATAATAAATTGACTGTAAATTTCCAGTAACCACAGATGTCATTTTGATTTAGTATATTTCTTTTTATACAAGGTTTCTTTATTCATTCATAATCATTTCATTCCAAACCTGTACAATTTTCTTTTTTTGTTGGAAGAAATCAATTTAATAAATGAACAAATCAAGTCTACTGACCACATCACTGGACTCCAATAGGTTTTACTGAGGATATGTTTACTCAACGATGCATTAAAAATAGATGAAGAAAAAAAAATCTATTCAGATGGCAAAGTTTAAAAAAAAATTGATTCCTGGTTAGACTTTTTTTGTATTTTACATTGATACAATAACAGTATCACTTTCAAAAAAAACTGCAATTTTAAAAGGTTTGTGATTTCAGGCTACAAAAAAAGAAATACTTCTATCTAATATATTTGTTTACTAATATTCTTCTGTATAAACTAAAATTACAAAAAATGGCGTCTTTGGATTATTTTAAGACAATCAAGCAAATGGTAGGCGATTCTATGATTTGTAACTGTTTTAGGTAGTTTGTCCTGTAAAGTCTCTTTTCAAAGAGAGTATTAATCTCAGAGAGTCGATTCTGGTTAAAAGCAAAGACTATAGAATACACAAGATGTGTCAATTGTATAGTTTTAAATGGGTAAACTGTAATAGTCAATATGCCTATAAAGCCCCACCTACTAGTACAGGAGCCAATCATCGATCGTTATAGACTGACAATTCTCTGGGGTAGAAGTTCAGACCAAACATATATAAATGCACTGCAATCTCAGCGAATACTTGCTTCACAGACATGAGAAATATGCCCAAATAAAGCTTAAAATCTGTGCTTTTAAATGAAGCAAGTGCACTTGAAAACAAAAGTTTTTTGGTTTTGTAATCTGTATGAAACCAACGCGAGATGCAGAGCGTCCTGTCAAATACAAGTCACATGACAGCAACTACTCAAACGCCCACAAACTTGAAAACAAAGAGTCGCTTTCATTTTTTGAAATTCACCATCAAGACAAAGTTGTGGATTACTTCAGAAGACCAGCGCGATCTGATAAAGCATTTTCCAGAGGATGATAATGTTCAGCACGGCCATAAATAAGGTTGGTGTCGTGATCTTGTTCATTTCAAGAACATATGCGCAATATCTTGGGTTTAAAAATTAAACTTTTGAAAGGATTGTTTCATTTTATTTCATTAATTCCAAATATGTAATGTAGATTAGATTAGATTCAACTTTATTGTCATTACACATGTACAAGTACAAGGCAACAAAATGTAAATGTCAGCATATTACATCGTGTTTAAATAGTACATTTATTTTTAATGTAATCATATGTTTGACAAACAGTTTTGGAGAATTTGCTGTTTCCCCATTCAGACAATTGCCCGAGCATACTGCCCAAGAGGTCATCAAAGATGACTGCTGAGTGAAATGACTTGCCTTAAAGGGACTTTGTTAAAAATCAAATAAAAATAAAATATTAAAATCCTCTATTGTATTCTACAGAATAAATACAGTAATTCTGTATTGGAATGACATGAAACAGAGTAAATGATGACAGAATTTTACTTTGTGGGTAAACTATCCCTTTAAGCGCATGACCATTGTGACCTGCTGTTTCCTCCAAAACATGACAACAGTGGCAGGGGGTCTGTTTCTCCACCCACAAACACAACTGTAGGAAACTCTGACATCCTACACCATAAGAGTGGCACCAGAACAAAGACTGAAGAGAAAGCAAAATGGCCTGACAGATATTTTTGGATTGTTTTTTTTTTTACATCTGAATAAATAAAGCAAACAAAACGTGTTTTCCAGATAACCAGAAGAGAAAGAAGCATTTAGCCTTCCATCAGCAAATCATCCAGGCAGTCACTTGTTTAATTACAAACGATGAATCACACATTACACAGTTTTAAAACCAAGTGTGATGGTACAGATTTACACCAACTTGCTTTCACTTTCAGAATGTATTTACACACAATGAAAATGAAAATGTTGCTTGAAGTGACAAGCACAATCAATGAGACTTGAGATTGTAAGTTGTCATGTTGTTGATCCAATCACATGGGTGACACTAAATACAGGTGTAAATGTAATCTAAAATATTTTGAGCTTGTGTACTTTCGACCTCTTCCTGTGCATTGTTCAACACGCATTAAATCAGACTGCTTGCATGGTGTAGACACTCAGATGCTTGAATGTGTTCAAAAGACCACCTACTGACCTAATTATGAAACATCACTTCCTGAAGTCGTCAGTTTGGTCTGAAGGAAAACAAAAAGTGTGTCCTGACTCTAAGACAAACACAATATATTTTTATAATATGGTAAATATATGATAAAATCTATTAGTTATGTAATGTTCTTACACAATACCTAAAATATATTTTGGTAATTTGACACAACATTACATTCAGAAAATATAGCATTCTTACATTATTTTCAGGTCTTTGGCGAAACACGGGCTTATAAATGTTCTATTTCATGTTTAAAAATGATGTGGTGTTCATTTATTTCATGCTACAGACGTGATTTTAATTAGCAAAACTTGTTTAAACAGCATAAATTAGGGTTTAGGAACTGTACTTCTCAGAAAGAATGAGAGTTAAATATTAAAACTTGAATCTGTTAATTGATAAAACATATTAAGTGCTTTCAATGCTTTAACATTAATTCATTTGTAACTGTAAAATATCCACTGACAAATGGAGTACGTTATAGTTGTTGTTTTTTGAGTGCAAGTCAATTCTGCATTATCGCTTCACAATATCAGATAAAAATCCCACAATACACCCACCCATTGACACTCCCTAAGAAAGTAGTCGAAAATGAACAACAATAAGGACGGATTAAACTTCCTTCTCTGCGTGTTATCCAATCAACCGAAACCCATTTTAATACCAGGTGTAAACAAGGCCTCAGATTAACCATGCCTGGCTGGGACGTGGTGTTAGAGTCAGCTCTGGGCCAGTGAAGGATGTAAACAACCTCATGCGATGCTTCCGAAAAACCAGATGTGTTTGTAAACAGCATTCTCAGACACCAGCAGATGGATCGCACATCTCCTTCAAGACCCTCCACCATTCCCAGGACCATCGGCCTCCTGTGGGCTTCCTATGCAGAGTCTCATGAGCGAGCTTTGGCCGGAGGGGTGCCGTAAGACTGGAGGGGTGGCAAGGAGGGTGGATCTGCATTGTTTCACAGGGACCCCAGGCCAGCCAGATACAGGCCCCCGGAATCAATCCCCTGCTGGGATATAATCCCATTCAATCAGGGGTGGCTCCCAGATTGGCTGAACAAAGGACAGGGAGGAGTGAGGGCAACGGCATCACGTGAGGCAGGGCCGACTCAGACACATTCACACGGCTCTGGAAGCCAAAGACAAAGAGACCGCTGTCATCCCTGTCCCCCATGTGCACCCCTCCCCCAAAACACCCACCCAACAACAAATATCACACGGCTCCCTCCATGCCCAGGGTGTTCGCTTATGCTAGCTCCAGCTGATCAAGGCTTGTGCGCCGTATGCTGAGGTCTTCCATCATCAATACGTCTCTCTTCCTGTGGTGTTCCCACCCTAATATTGCCTTAAAGACCTCAAGTCGACTCTACTTTATATCTGACAGACAGATGGTGGCGAGTTTGCCCACATTCAGCCAATGAGGTAATGCTCAGCCTCTGTTGCATCTGCTGGGAACGTCAGCGATGGCATTTGACAAACAGAAAAAACAAACTTTCAATAAAGTTGAACTAAGTGTTAACACCTGACCTCCAGTTCTGAGAAATGGAAACGGTTGTTGATGAAAACTCTCAAGCCTCAAGGCACACAGGAAAGTGATACAACTAAACACATGGCAATTCTGACTGACCTGTTGCGAAGGAGCCATAAGGGGTCTGATTTATAAAAAGTACCTCTAAAAGTGCCAGAATACATTTTGGATTATTTATTAATGATAATGACAATTAAAAGCCATTCAATTAAGTCAATATGTAGATTAAATATGTTTACTTGGAGTTTACTTATAGTGGCGCACACTCTGCTGTTAAGTTTGTTTTTATATATTGTTTTGCGAGTATGCCACATTTATTAATGACACCCATGAACTTTAAAGTTCAGACACCGCAGTTCTAGCTAGGTATATGAAGTTTGAACAGATGATTAAAAACATTGATTGCTGCTTTTTTCCAACCCCGTCTGACAGGTCTTAGGTGTGTAGGTGGTTCTAGAGAAACAACATCTGATATTTTGTACGCTCAAAGACCAGAAACAGGTTAAAGACTAATTCCAGAAAGCTTAAATGAAGGATCCAAACAAAAACAAAATTCTAGGATTACATAGAAAAAATATAAATATTTTGTTGTAAAACAACATAAATCTTGCAATCCAGTTGATATAATTCATCCAAAAAGTCTTCATCATTAGATGTAATCACACACAGAGCAAAAGCCTTATTTTTTCTATATTTATAATGAGATAATTATCAGCGCATATAAAATAAATGTTAAAATAAATAAGTATAAAATTATGTTTTGCATTAAGGTTGAAGTTTTTCATCTGATTTAGCATTTCTATTTACTATAT
>CAIGQQ010036980.1:583796-594930 GCA_903798035.1 Danio albolineatus | reverse complement strand
GCACTGCTACGAGTGTGATATTGCTCATAAATCACATTATATCACATCGCAATGACACAATATCATAATAATACCATCATGAGGCCTTAGATATGCAATATGCAAATACTCTGGTATTTGCATATATATGACCCAGTTACAAAGAGCAGCATCCACGTATATAGAACATAATTTCCAAAAATCAATCAATAAAGTATATATATACACACACACACACACACACACACACACACACACACACATATACATGGTTTAATTTTATAAAACGTAGTAGTGCTTCGTCAACTATAACGGGTAAAACTGTGGTAAATTTGTTGTTAGTCTTACTGTGTTACTTAAATAATAATCATGTTTTCTTTTTATTATATATAATAAAATAATTAATTAGGTGCCACGGTGGCCTAGTGGGTAGCACGTTCGCCTCACAGCAAGAAGGTTGCTGGTTCAATCCCCGGCTGGGCTAGTTGGCATTTCTGTGTGGAGTTTGCATGTTCTCCCCGTGGTTGCGTGGGTTTCCTCTGGGTGCTCCGGTTTCCCTCACAGTCCAAAGACATGCGGTACAGGTGAATTGGGTAAGCTAAATTGTCCATAGTGTATGTGTGTGAATGAGAATGTGTGGATGTGTTTCCCAGAGATGGGTTGTGGCTGGAAGGGCATCCGCTGCATAAAACAAATGCCGGATAAGTTGGCGGTTCATTCCGCTGTGGCGACCCCGGATTAATAAAGGGACTAAGCCGAAAAGAAAATGAATGAATGAAAATAATTAATTAATTTTGTAAGGGTTGTAAAGATATATCCTAAATGTTCAAAGTAAAACTCCAAAATAATAGCAGCTGATATAAGTATCTTAAAACTGCATCTAAACAAATATCCCCAGAAGGTCAAAAAGCTGTCACCCAACCAGTCAGCAAAATAGCTTGACTCAAACCAGCCAAACATTACTTAGCCAAAAGTAAACATCCACCATATCATTGAACTGACTAAAAACATGTATCTAGAGCACTCAAAAAGTTAGGCTAAATAACAAAACAGACTAATGTTGTATACTAAATGTTCAAATAGAGAATGCACTGGCTAATCAGAGCACCTAAATAGACAAACTCTGACTAAATGCAGGACCAAGGCCTAGTTGTGGAAAAGCCCTTAAGAAAATGACAAAAATTAATAAAATGGACTGACAGCATGGTGGGGTCTGCCCATCCCGGGGCAGTGTGGGCCTATAATGAGGGCATCCTGTGGACTAGGAGGCTGCCCATGCAGGGCAAACACTGACGGCCCAATGTTTAGCCAATAATCAAACTCTCAAGGGCTCTGAGCATGCAGCCTGCTCTGGGCCTAAATGGACTGGCCCACACTAGGCCTTCATGAGATTAATTTAGGCTGTTCACAAGTGTGGGCTGCTCAAACAGGGCCCACTGTGGGCCATAACTGGGCTAGCCAGCATCAGGTCTGTTTAGATTTGATAGGCTTGCTGTAGCCTGCTATGTCCATAAAAAGCCAACATAGGCCCTGGACGGCCATGTTTACTGTGTGTGTGCATTCCCTCTCTTATGAAAATTATTACAGCAAAAAAAGTGAGACAAATGTAAGTCACAAATTTCTTTCACGTTTGGTGTTAGTTTTCCAAAATGAAACTGTGGCGCCATCTTTTGGTAAGTGCCCTTATCAACACTAGAAATTGCTAAAATTATTTTTTTAAAGGAGTTGTCGCTAAAGTAGCATTACTAAAAGGATTAGAAATCATAATACAGACAAAACTAAAATAATCTAAAATATGAATACTGGAGGGTGACGGTGGCTCAGTGGTTCAGTCCAAAGACATGCGCTATAGGTGAACTGAATAAGCTAAATTGGCCGTAGTGGTATTTCCTAGTACTGGGTTGCAGCTTGAAGGGTATCTGCTGTGTAAAACAAAAGTTGGATAAGTTGACGGTTCATTCCGATATGGCAACTACTTATAAATAAAGGGACTTTTAAGCCAAAGGAAAATGAATGAATGAATGAATGGATAAATACTGTATTTAAATCTTAAATAAAATGAATTGCCTTAAAAATATAAGTTTAATATCTAAAACTAAAACTGAAAAGTAAACAAAAGCTGAAATATTTATAAATCTAAAACAAATAACAAAAATAACCAAAACATAAATTAAAATGAACTGCAACACTGTCATAAGATATTAAACTTAGACTTAATAAAGTAATTTGATACTATATATTTTACTATTTTACTACGAATACTTTATATTTACAAAAAAAATGTTGTATCACCTTGCAATAACGCAACAATAATAATACTATCATATGACCTTTAAACATTATGCAAATACTCTGATAACTGCCCACAAAACACGGTGTTATCATAGTTGGATTTTTAAAAAAAAGACCATTTGGTTAGGTCAGGGGCGCCGCTAGCAATTTTGGGCCCCATGAAAAAATATGAGGATGGGCCCCCTACTACCAAGCTAGCTATCCAAACGCTTTATTTGCAATGTAGTTATACTGACGTATGCATTTTATTATTGATTTTGTCCACTACTTATCAGTATTTAGTAAGAGAACGGCCATGACTGTAGCTAGCAGATGATTTATTGTTCAAATGGAAATGTCGTACAAAAAAAGTAATCAAATATTCACTGAAAATTGTACATTTCTAAACACGCAAAACACCAGTGTGTCACTATTTAAATAACTCTACTGCAATAGTGTCTCATACAGTGTGCAATACACTGGAACAGTGACAAAAATCAATAAGACACAAAATTATATTACAATGAGACCCACAAATAAGCCGAGACCCATAAATGATGCTGAGTACATCATCCGGGTAATTAAAGTGCACTTATTATTGTTAGAGTTTTAACGCACTACTGACACTATTTATACTACACAATAGCGTAGAATAGTGCACAAGTATGCGATTTGGGACGCAGCTGATGTTAACCTCGAGGACATCTCTGCTCTGACAGTTTACCTGACGATCACACTCAAAGCATCAACTCTCTTCCCGCTACTGACGGGCTGAACCATACAGGGAAAGAGGGGGGAGGAAGGGGGACATTGACAGACACGAGGGGCAGATATAAGCCGTATTTTTATTTTTTATTTCTAATAAATTGTTTTACTTGTAATTTAGAGATACATTCATAATTTATATTACATTATAGTACTGTTATTAATTATAAAGCAGATCTTTGTGGGCCCCTAGAGTGCATGGGCCCTTAGAATCGTCCTAACTTTCCCCCCCTTAGCGGCACCCCTGGGTTAGGTACCAGGCAGAAACCTAGCAAACAAGTTTGTACATTGAGGCTGCAGACATCCTGTAATGCTCTTTGTAACCACTAGAGGTAGTATTAACCTTAACGCACACTTAGAGTACACGTGTGCAGTGCATCAACAGAGAACAGCAGAGAAGTTTGACCTGCATTATGTGACCTTGGCACAAAATACGGTAAATCACTGACAGCAGTTTTACTTTGTATTCCAAAAACATCACAGTGAAGTTTGTCAGTGCCTGGCAAATCTGTATATAATGTGGGAAGGCAGTGCAACCCTTTGTCTTCAGGTTTAGTATGCAGCATTGACTTTGGCAAACTGAGGAGCCTGGAACAAACTGGCTGAATACGAGATTAGATTTCCAGCTTCCAGAATATCAGTCCATGGGTAAACTTTAAACTCCCTTGAGACATTCTGTCTGCTTCGTTTTAATGATATTGTTGTCTCAGATGTGTGTTTTGAATAGTCCATCAAAGCAGAGTGTGTTTTAAAGTATATTTTATACAGAAAATCAGATGTTTTGACCTGAGCAGCACATTATAATAGTTTTTCAGTGTCTTTGAGTTGTTTTATTTGCTGTATATGATTCACATGAAGATCATATGTGCAAGATCTCAAAGTCACTCAAGTTGCTTATGTGCATTTGCAAAATGCAACATGCAACAAACATCTACAAATCATCATGTTTGTTAAAAAAAAAATGGTTTATGTTTTCCAGAAGCTAAATTAAAATGAGAAGTAAAAGCCCTGTGGTTTTGAAAGTTTAGAAAAAAATTACAGTTGTGATTTATTTATTATTTAATAATTGCATGAATCATACATTATGAATTCTGAAATATATTGCATTTAGGTCAAGTGGGTCTTACTTTAATAAACAAACTTTTTCGTGATTTTATTTCTTATATTTAATGTCATGAACTGCTTATTATAATCATCTATAAAAGTTTATTTTTTTATTTTTTTATAAATGTCCATAAGCAGATTTTGCCTGTTGTCATAATGTTTCTATTAAATTGTGTCTGTAGCCTTCTTTGCTGCTTGTAATACTCTTCAATGGAGATATGCGTTCAAGGAGATGTGTTGTGTGGCTCTGTTCATGTATAGTGCTACATGTGCTGTTGAACTGGGCCAGTGTCACTATATTGCAATAGATGATGTAAAGCTCCCTCTTAAAGAGCGCTGTGTGTTTGGAACAGAAGTCCATTGATGAAGAATGAGTGTGTTACAGCATATCATGATAAAGATATTGTTTTGAATAATCTAGAATCTAATATCCTTCATAGGTTAGGTATTTCGTTCTTTCTTTCTTTCTTTCTTTCTTTCTTTCTTTCTTTCTTTCTTTCTTTCTTTCTTTCTTTCTTTTCTTTTTCTTTCTTTATTTCTTTATTTCTTTCTTATAAGATTAAAGTACATTCTTTGAAAGTAAAGGCTGCATTTATTTGATTAAAAATAAAAAAAACTAATTTTGTGAATAAATATTGCAGTCTTTGGATATATACTGATTTTTTTTTTAATGTTTAAATTTATATCAGTGTTGCAGTGCGCTATCGCTTTAACAGATTTCTTTGTTAACAGAATTCTTTATTGTCACTGATGGTGTATAGATGAAATCAAAGTTATTTGTTCTCCTGTGATCTTAATTTTTTTCTTTATATAATATTTCCCAAATGATTTAACAAAGCAATGATTTTTTCACAGTAATATTATTTTTTTTATTTCTGGAGAAAATTTTATTTGCTTTACTTTTGTTTGAATAAAAGCTGTTTTAATTTTTAAACAACCATCTAAATTACAATATTAATAACCCCTTAAGCAATATTTTTGACAGTCTACAGAGCAAACTATTGTTATACAATGATTTGCCTAATTATCCTAACTCGCCCAACTATCTTAATTAATCTAGTTTAGCCTTAAAATTACACTTTAAGCTGAACGTCTTGAAAAATATCTAGTAAAATGTTGTGCTGTCTTCATGGCAAGGATAAAATAACTCAGTTAATAGAAACTAGTTATTAAAACTATTATGTTTAGAAATGTGTTGGAAAAAAAATCTTCTTTCAGTTAAAAAGAAATTAGGGTAAAATATACCGGGGCACTTATAATTCAAGAGGGCTAATAATTCTGATGTCAAATGTGTAATGCGTTTCTGATAAATAAAAGTATATTTTAAATTGTTTGTTGGAAGAAATGCAGCAGTGTGTCTTTTTGATTTAGTATCAGATTAAGCTTTTAATTTGTATAACCAGTAATCAGCACCAGATTACAAAATTTGTGTTTACATGCAGTGCACATGTAAGACTTTAAATCCTATTTGTAGCTATAATCCTATCCAAAATATTACTATTAAAAAAAAGCAGCCCATAATCCTTTTGCCTGTATCAACTGTGTACATGTCACCCTATATTATTTAATTTGCTTTGTTTCTATTTTTTTAATAAATAAGTGTTTTATTTCATTTAACCACATTGTGTGTGTTTGCTTGTACCATAACATGTAAAGCATTTTAATAGATGCATACATATCACGTGGCGTGACGCTTTTATTTGTATGACGTTATTGAAGTGCAGCACGAATGCAGATGATCGGAACACCTGTCCGGCTGGAGGAGTCGGGGGCGCGCCCGCAGGAGCGAGCTTCGGGAAGCGAGCGCGCGCTCTGCTGGAAGGGACGCACAGGCAGACAGAGCGGAGCGAAGAGAGGAAATTACCCGCCTTACCGCATTACAGTGCTTCGTATGGGAGAGCATCACACCGCATCATATGTGGCCAAACTGGCAGCGACACAGGTAAGAGGAGCGATGTGATCACAGGCACTGTCATGGTCAATGATTTGCAAGCAACTGTCCTCGTTCCACAGCAGATGAAAGCAGGCTAGATCTGTGCTTCTTTAATTCGGCCGCTGCTGGTAATCCTCGCGCATCCCGCGTGTTCAGCCTCTCTGCGCATCCCTGAGTGATGCGGTCTTATTTCTGCTGCTCTGCGCAAATCATATCAGTCGCTGTCTGTTGAAGATAGGGCAAATTCTCGCTGATTGATGGATAAACGTGAACGAGGCTTCGTCTGATGTGAACGGGCATGTTAAGATGATTAAAGCCGGGTGTTTTTAAGGCTGTCAAGTTAGTTGTTTTTGAGGCCGAGTGTCGGATGCTGGAGGGAGTGAAAGTGTCATCGGCCCGCGCAGGACGCTGCTTTTAGCTCAAGGATACTCGGGGAACAGGACAAATGTTTGCTGCTTCATTACACGAGGGACACTCAGGTCATTTTTGTCGGTAAATATGGCATCGTGATGTAATTAGCTTTTTTTTGTTAGGATGTTATAGTTTGACATGTATGGAAGAACTTTTATATAATCTGCAGGAATCAGATAATCATATCAGCAATGAATATTAGGCTATAGATGTAGGCCTACATTAAACAAAAAAAAAAAAAGTGGTTTAGGCTTGGCTTTAGGAACTTTGATGCCAGGATGAAAAGTTGTAGGCCTTCTATCTATCTGTCTATCTGTCTGTCTGTCTGTCTGTCTGTCTGTCTGTCTGTCTGTCTGTCTGTCTGTCTGTCTGTCTGTCTGTCTATCTATCAGGCATGGGCTGGTAAAAGATGCTGATGGTATAATAGGCTAACCGTAAAGATAACATCACGGTTTCACGATATTGTGATTGCTGCTCTAAAATCTATTCATTTTAAGTGTCTGGGTAAAAAACACATCATATTTTATTTTGAGAAACATTTAAAATATTTTGGAACAGTAAACATGACAAGCTAAATAATAATAATAATAAAAAAGAATCATTCTGCTGTCTTTATTTGTTTCAAAAACACAGATTTCTCATCAATTTTAAACAGCATCTTTGGGTATCTTTTCTGCTGGAGACACTGTTATCCTAAAACAACGACAACCACAAAAGTAAATAAAAAAATTTACACATAGCCTACTTTAGGAACGACATTTCAGAAAACTTTGGCAGTTTTAAAACCTTGACTTTTCCAAACCTTGGTATACCTTGAAAACGGTTATCGTCCTATGCCTAATATCTGCATTAAAAATGACTTTTGCTGCTTGTTCAAATTGCATATTTAAATTGAAACACAATTCTTAATATTTTTGGGGGGCAACCTACTTTTTTATGTTTAATCAACTTAAATTTGTATAAACAATTAAATTAAGTAAGCGTATTGTTAAGTTAACTTATTGAAGGAATTATGTGGAACTCAGCATATTTTTACAGTCTATCCATCCGTCCATGTTTAATGTAAGCCTGCAGCATGTATTCTGGGACCCTCTTGAATATTGGTGATTATGAACTATTCTGTTTGATCTATGATTCTACATATGAACTCTATGTGTACAGTTGTAGGTCTGCTGGGGAAAGGTTTCCATTTTTAATCTTTGACTGAAGCTTGGGGAAACTCAGAGCAGCTGAATTAGAACACTAGCCAAACTCTTTTTTTTTCCCATCATGAATTAAAGATGCCAAGCTGCCCACATCAGATGATATCTGAGGCCATGTGACCTGGCCTGAGCCCATATTTCCAGTGAACAGAACCAGGGGCTGAATGATCCAGAGATGCACGTCATTGCCCCATTCAGCAGTCTTTATCATATTGTGTTGCAATCGTTCATGGAGGCATTTCATTGAACTTAGAAGGTAGTGAAAGATGATAACCTTTGGCAACCCGAGAAAGGTCTCTATATTCTGATTAGGAATAGCTAATGGGTAAATTAATGAGAACAGAGTCAGATAGATTAGATTTATCAGAGCAATGCATTTAAAATGGTAACCAGGGTTATTTTATTGTCACCGGGTAATTATTGTAGCGTTCATTGATAGTTTGAATCTTTTTTTTTTGGTTTATGTTTGTTTTTTGTTTGTGAATTTTTTTTGTTAAGCATGTTTTGGCACTTTGAATATGCGTGAATACTAATTTACTTTTTTTTCTTCAGTTTTTGATGTTTTAGTTATTAAATTAAATAAAAAAACATCTAAATATTA
The DNA here is from genome assembly GCA_903798035.1 of Danio albolineatus. NCBI lineage: Eukaryota > Metazoa > Chordata > Actinopteri > Cypriniformes > Danionidae > Danio > Danio albolineatus. The sequence goes on along the minus strand of CAIGQQ010036980.1, from coordinate 586,664 downwards.
TATTAAAAAATATTCCTTAACTTTTTTCAATTATCATTTTAACAGTTTTAGTAATACTGGTAGCAAAATTGTATGTATTTAAAACATGGAAGTTTAATCAAATGACAAATACATTATCTCTAGCAAAAATGTTTATGGAGAAACAAAACTCTTTTTGATGATATAAAATTTAACTGCATTATTTTTTGAAGTTGTAGTGAGTCCATCACACCACTAGATGTCGATATTTTTCTTGCTTTCTATTGCTAGCTTTGATAGGTTTGCAGTATAACCGCCAGAAAATATTCATACATTCATACATGCATCATATAGACGTTTACTGAGATATTACAAGGTGTGAAGTTGATTTATTTTATAATTTGTGTAGAAATGATCTTCCACGACAGATGACCACATGCTTTTACCTGCATGCCTCCTCTCACAAAGGTATTTTCTGCCATATGGCGAATTCTGAAGAAATCCTAACACTTGGCAACATGCTAGTTATGGCTCGCCCCTGTAGATATTCCCACTGAGCCCACAATTAAAACAGCATTAGAGCAACCTGCGATTCTCCCCCAACACCTTCTGCCACATCAAACACAACTTTAAATGGGCAGAATCTTGCGTTTTAGTCAAATTTATGTAAATAAGCCTACCTTTGCTTTCAAGATGGATACACAAACAAGACTAATTAGGCTTTTTGGTAAAATTCTGTACACTAAAAATTATCTAATCAATAGTAAGTGACAATGTTTTTTGTTATTTACTTATACTATAATAATACTTAATAATGAGCCAACCATGTTTCAATTTAACTTAAAAATAATCAACCGAGTTGTTTTAAGTAAATTTAATCTAATGTAAGTTAAAATTACGGTCACACTTTATTTTAATGTACAATTCATATCACTAAGAAACCATTAACTAAGACTTTTAACTACTAATTAGCTTAGGGTTTAGATATTATTAGGTATGTAAAACAAGGTCACACTTTATAAGTGTCAATAAACAGTTCATATCTTAATAATAGGCAGATAATAAGCCAGTAGCAAATGAATGTGAATTATTTCTTAACCTAAAGTGTTACCACAATTACGACCTCAAATTATTTATAGTATATGTCATGATTTACTCGCTCACAACACATTCATTCATTCATTTTACTTCGGTTTAGTCCCTTTATTCATCAGTGGTTCCCACAGCGGAATGAACTGCCAACTTATTCAGCACGTTTTACACAGTGGATGCCCTTTCAGCTGCAACCCAGCACTGTGAAACATCAATACACACACATTCACACACATACACTATGGCCAATTTAGTTTATTCAGTTCACCTGTAGCGCGTGTCCTGGAGGAAACCCACACGAACACAGGGAGAACATGCAAACTCCACACAGAAACGCCAACTGGGTCTCGAACCAGTGACCTTCTTGCTGTGAGGTGACAGTGCTAACCACTGAGCCAATATGTCACCCTTTGCTCACGACACAAAAGAAGATATTCTGAAAGATGTTGGAAACCAGTATCTATTTACTTCAGTGGTATTTACTTTTTTCTATTCTAATTGTCAGTGGTTACCGGTTTTCTAACATTCTTCAAAATATCTTCTTTTGTGTTCAACAGACAAAAAAAAAAAAGAAACTCATAAAAGTTTGATACCACTTCAGGGTGAGTAAATGGTAAGTAAATGTTTATTTTTGGCGAACTATCTCTCTAATGACTGCACTGAAACAAGGTCAGGAGATGACACACACTATACATATATACAGCATTCCCATCATCTCCCTCCTCCACAGTTCAAATTCAGCCAGTCTCAGGTTTCCCACACTGCAACGGGACGCTCACCTTGTACTTCTCAGGGTTTTTGTTTCCAGAGGTGCTATTTTTAACCGTACAGCAGCCGCTTCCTCCAGAGGGGGGCGAGAGGTGCGTCTGGAAGTGGAGTCTGGCCCGCTGCCCATTTGATCTGTTGCACACTGGAGGCTGAAAAACAAGATGGAGCCCTCAGTCTAGTCCTCAATCTCTGTTTCTTCTTCAGACAGCACCAGAAAATGAGGAAGACTGTAACAATGGGGTCAGCTGAAACGGTTGGTTGTTTTAGGAGGAACTCCAAGGCCTTGAGGCTCAAATGGAGCGCTAATGGAAGATTGCTATGGCCACTAAAGTGCTCTTCAACTGGATTCAGCTGAGTCAAGGTGCTTGATAGTTATGGATTTCAGCCTGGCCTAAAACAAGGAGGACAGATTACTAGCTGCATTTGCATTGATTTTTGCAGAGCGCTAGAAGAAAAACATTAGAGTTAGGGTGTGTGACAGATTATATTCATCAAATATTTTTGGAATTAGATTATTTGGAATTTGTATTTGGATAAGAATAATTAAACTATATTTTGCTGAGTGTGTTTTTGTGCTCGTACCTTGGCTGATTATAGATGCATAAATTTGGCACTAAAATTGCCTGTAGTTGGGAGCCAGTCCCTGTCTTAATGAGTGATTAATTGAGCAATTTGTTCAAATGATTTGTTCAAAGTAGTTGATTCGTTTAAAACAAAAAGAAAGTGACTGATTTTGAATAATTAATAACTTCACAACCTTTAAAAAGTACATATTATGAATCTGATCTGGACTATATTCATTATGTTATCATTATTTTGTCACATTTTTGTCACATGGATCACTGAATTACTGACTCTAAAATTATTCTTTAAAAAAATGATTCAGCATTTTTCTGTTTTCATAACATGAATTGTATGACTGCCTTCTAATGGGCAGTCAGCGCTTTTGGAATTTTCACAAATATTGTTAACAATTAATATTTTTTTCAATCGGATATTATATATTGATTGATTAATTAACCATAAAATAAGAGACATATATATATATAT
>CAIGQQ010036980.1:570849-583396 GCA_903798035.1 Danio albolineatus | reverse complement strand
ACCACTTACCTAAAAAATTAATTAATTCAAAGTGATTTAAAAAGATTAAATCCAATTTTTTTTTCAGTGTATACAGCACCAATGTAGTAACTTCTGAAGAGTTATGAAATATTTAGTGAAATAATCCCGTTTTTCAATCACAAATTAAATTAATGGTTAATTGAAAAATCCTTAATTGAAAAAAGGTTTGATTTTAAAAAAAAAATTTATTTGAAATTTTATTTGAGCCTCGGCTGGGTCACTTGGCATTTATTTGTGGAGTTTGCATTTTCTCTGTGTTCGCGTGGGGTGCTCTGGTTTCACAGCAAGAAGGTCGCTGGTTCAAGTCCGGGTTGGGCAAGTTTGCAGTTTTGTGTGGAGTTTGCATGTTCTCCGTGTTCGCGTGGGTTTCCTCTGGGTGCTCTGGTTTCCCACACAGTCGTAAGACATGTGCTATAGGTGAATTGATTAAACTAAATTGGCCGCAGTGCATGTGTGTGAATGAGTGTGTATGGATGTTTCCCAGCACTGGGTTGCAACTGGAAGGGCATATGCTTTGTAAAATATATGCTGTATAAGTTGGTGGTTCATTCCGCAGTGGCAACCCCTAATGAATATAAAGGGCTGAGGGAAAATGAATGAATGAGTGAATGTGCGTGTTTAGTAATACTTAATTATTGTTATTAAGATAGCATTCCCTCCAGTGTAACATATGTTGACATCAGGATTGATTCAGTTGACCTGTTTTTGTTTTTAATTAGTTGCATGTTTTGCTAGCCAGTGTCAGGACGTGAATGCACTGGGGTGCTGTTTTTTTGAACATTTCAGTGTTACAACTAAATTACACCAAAAAGAACATGAGTAGTCTTGACAAACTCTACATTAGTATAAAGCTACAACACTCAAGCACAGATTGTAGCTAGTTGTTTTTTAATGGAAAGCTTATAAAGAATGTATTTGCTAAATTTGAGGAAGGAGTACAAGGTGGAGTATAGACATTTATCATTGTAATAATACACATACGCATGCAGTTTTTTTTGAAAGGTAAGTTTGAATTGAACAACATCTAGAGCACGTTTTTACCAACGATACAAAGGTGTTTAATTATGGAAGGTTATTCATATGTTTATTCATACGTCACCTTTTCTTCCAGAGACCTATTGTTTACATTGTTTACATGTTACTTTTGCGCGAAAATGGCGTCTTCCCAGTAAAAAGCAACACGGTTTTATACCTTATGGTGTTATAAACAAAATGAGACCATGAACTGAAAAAAAATGGATTTACACCTACCTAACTTAAAATAGTAACAGTTCTTGACCCCAGTGAGCTTCAAACAAAAATGAGGGTGCTTTTACATCTGTGGTTCGCTTCATTTGGTCCGGACCAAGGGCAACAAATGATACATTGTAGCATATTTCTGTCGTTTTGGGTCCTTTTCACACCACACTGATTGCTTTGGTCCGAACCTGTTGAAAATAACTAAAATGCAGTCATGTGACAAATTCCACATCACTCATTGGCCAGATGTTATTGAACTTATTTCCTAAACTGCTATTCGATTGGTCAGATTTAAAATGCCAATGGAACTCTTGCAAGTAAACAAACCGGCAGACACAAAATGTTGCTGCTCTGGCTGATTGTATTCCTGGTCATAGTTTACCATGTTGTTTGTATACATCACTTAAGACAAACTATACATTTCAAGAATGATATTTATCGTAATATGTTTCCATCTTTCTCACTCTCTCTGTTTAAAACTGTTGGTAAAGCGCTGTCAACAAATATTTTCCTCTAAACCCCATAAGATGGGACAACACATCGGGCTACGGCAGCTGGATTAGTCCAAAAAGGCACAGTACTTTTTGCGGATGGGTCTGTTTTAGTTCTGATCATGTTCTCATCACAAACAAACCGCTCTAGGGTTTGTTTGAAAGCGTACCGAGACCACCTCTTTAAGTAGGTCTCAGTACTCTTTTTGGTCACACTTTATTTTGATGGTCTGTTTGTTGAATTCAAGTTACATTGCAACTAATTCTCATTAGATTATAAGTAGACTGTTAGGTTGGGGTTAGGGGTAGGGTTAGTGTAAGTTGACATGTACTTGCAAAGTTTCTTATAGTCAGTTAAACTTCTGTTGAATGTCTGTATCAACAGATATTAAGTAGACAGTCTACTAATACTCAAATGGACCATCGAGATAAAGTGTTACCCTCTTTTTTTTTGTCCGCTTTTGGTGCGCACTCGAGTGCGATTGCCACATTCACACCTGCCCAAACGAATCGCACCAATAGGGAAAACAAACTCTAGTCCGATTCAACCAAAGTAAATAAGGTAGGTGTAAAAGCACCCTTAGTGTCTACTTAAAAAAAGTAATCCAGCAAGTTTCTATTCATTTCAGGCAAACAATCATAACCTTCTTAGACAGTATAATCAAACTCTTTATTAACATTCAGTAAAAGACAAGTTTAATACAGTTCAGATGAACACATTCTAGAGTTTTGAGAGTTGTAGTGTATAATGACTACAAAAAGAAAGAAGTCTTCTATTGATTGCCTTTGTGAATCATTTTAAAAGTATTTCTTTTCAGATTCTCTAAATAGTCGGATGCTGCTTTCTTTGGCCATCAAACAAATCAGACATCAGAGAGGCTCTTTAATCACACAAGTTGACACAGGTTTTACATTGTACATAATAAACATGACTTTGAATGGCTATAATATACCTTTTATGTGGCTTCTTGTTGGATTTACAGTATTGTTTATGGCTAAAAGCAGGAAATCTTTTTAACAGAGAACTGCATGACCGTTTCTTTAGGGGTTTGTTTTGTTAAAAGTCATTGAATGGCAGATGTTTGAGCTCTCAAGTCAAAGAACGCTGGATGGTTCACATTAGCTAAAAAAAAGCTAACCATTAACTAGACCATGAGAGCATTTGTTAGCCTTTGTTGAAGACACAGATGCAATGAAGGAAAGTTTTATTGTATTTGATTGGCTGATAATATTTACAATAGATTTGGTCATTTGAAAATGTAAAGAGCCCGTACGAAAGCCTCTATATCTATTTTTGTTTTGTACAGTATGCCATTTTTCTCTAGCCAGTTTTTTTCTAAAGTGCTTTTGTTTATGACATCTGGAGGTCATTTTCTACCTAAAGTGACCTATTTGAACTCAAAAACCTTGATTGTTACTGTCATTGTTTGTTGTTTACCAAGTATTTAGGTCTCAGTGTTCATTTGTATGGCTCATTATCTCGGTTTTATAGATATATGTTATTTTACAGAGCTCAATAAGAAATCTACTGTTGTTTACTTAAACGTTTCTAAGTATAGCATACATTTTAAAGGCATGGCTTAATTTAGTTCTACATTTTTGAGCAAAACTTATAAACAAGGAAAGAGTAAAATTTAAACAACTTGAAACAAAATAACTCAAAGTAAACTTGCAATTATTACATAAAGATTACTCAGCAGTGTTGCTTTTACACAGTTAAATAGACTTTCATACATGAAATTTAGGATATAGAAAATGTGTTTGATCAGAATAAAAACAATAGAAATCCATGGAAAGTTGCTACAATTCACAGAATCCTAATGTGTGTCTGCATGTGTGTGGGTTAAGTTTTGCCTACTATTGTAAAATCTGACATTTTTAACAGTTTTTATTTATTTATTTATTTATTTATTTTATGGTGACCGATCAGTCTGGGAAATAAGTGATTATGTTTATCAAAAAGTTTCTGTGAGCGTTAGGTGTAGGGTCGGATTGGTTTCGATGGAATGTAATGAATTTTTGTATGTTTGTTTGTTTTTCCATGCACAGTGAGCAATATACTATTGGCAAAGATTACAGTCAGTTAAAATACAATAGGTAAACAATGGGAAAATTGAATTTAGTGCAGTGCTTCTAGTACAATCTGAGACCCACTTTATATCGTATAACAATTAGTCAGTGGAGATTTTTTAAAAGAAAACAGATCTAAAAGGTGTAGTAGGTGATGTGCCAAAATGCTAACCGTTAGCTCCCCTGCCGTACAAAGCCACGCCTCCTGAAATCATGAATGTGCACCCCAGTTACATCACTTAAAGAAGAAGTGTAGCAAGGTGGAGCTGGAGCTCAAGCTCCCCATTGCTGGAGCTCAGCTCTGCCCATGTGGTTTTGCAGTGTCATCCTTACTTGGGTTAAGATGATAGTAGACAACCCACTAGATCATGTCATTTGCCAGTTAGAAAACCTTATAGTACTTTATAATACTACAATTCTGAATGGAAAACTGTATTATATCTCGCACGTTTTCAATTGTGTAGCAAACAAAACTTGTAATAATGTGCAATATTTCATGCATGCAAGGATCGCTGGTCTCACTCTCTCACGCACTTTGTTCAAAAGCGACGCTGCTTAGCAAGCCTTATGCAAGCCTTATGCTAAGCCATACTTACATGCTGTTTCAAAACGAATATTCAAAGTAGCATGGTAAACAATATAGACAGGGGCGCCGCTAGCAATTTTGGGCCCCATGAAAAAAATATGAGGATGGGCCCCCTACTACCAAGCTAGCTATCCAAACTCTTTGTCCGCGATGTAGTTATACTGACCTATGCAGTTTATTATTGATTTTGTACACTACTTATCAGTATTTAGTAAGAGAAACTACATGACTGTAGCTAGCAGATGATTTATTGTTCAAATGTAAACGTAGTACAAAAAAAGCAACAGTAATCAAATATTCACTGAAAATTTTACATTTTTATGTGCATATATACACACAGTTGAAGTCAGAATTATTAGCCCTGTTTATTTTTTCACCAATTTAACACATTTCTAAACATAATAGTTTTTATAACTCATCTCTAATAACTGATTTTTTTTATCTTTGCCATGATGACAGTAAATAATATTTGACTAGATATTTTTCAAGACACTTCTATACAGCTTAAAGTGACATTTAAAAGGCTTAACTAGGTTAATTAGGTTAACTAGGCACGTTAGGGTAATTAGGCAAATTATTGTATAACAGTGGTTTGTTCTGTAGACTATCGAGAAAAAAAATTGCTTAAAGGGGCTAATAATTTTGACCTTAAAATGGTTTTTAAAAAATTAAAAACTGCTTTTATTCAAGACAAAATACAACAAATAAGACTTTCTCCAGAAGAAAAAATATTATCAGACATACTGTGAAAATTTGCTCTGTTTAACATCATTTGGGAGATATAAAAAAATATATAAAAAACTAAAGGGGGGCTAATATGTGTATGTGTGTATATCTGTATGTGTGTGTGTGTGTGTTTACACACGTGCTTGTGTAACTGAGTACATGCAGTAAAGTAATACAGACAGAATTCTGCAGATTTATTACATTTAAATTGCGCCATTCACTATGGGCTCTACTTTAACAATCTAGGCTCAAAAGACTGGCTTGAGGAGCATCCCGGCTATGACATATTTAAAACATACATAATTAATTCAAAACTTGTCTGTATGGACATTGAGATATTGTTTTACACTATTCTGCTGATATGGTATGAGTTTGACTAATCAGTTATATTACTAGAAATGGTCCACTGGGCAAAAAAATTTTAATAGATCATTATCTTTTAAGGAAAACTAACTTGATAAAAAGGTTTGTCTTTCAGTTTTATGTTTGCTTTGCTGTTATAACTTATCATTCTACATAATTAACATTGTGGAAAAATAGCAGTCATTTAATAGTGGCCACGTCAACAATTAAGTTAATATCATAGTGAAATTAATACTTAAACGCACACTGCAAAGCACATGCTATTTTTAAAGGCAGGATCTCAGTTACCTGCTTCTTCAACTGGGAGATGAGTTTGGGGAACTTCGTAGGGAAGAGCGGGTGAGGGCGTATATATATAGAGCTCATCATTAGCTAAATAAATTAAACTAGCGGCGCTATCATTACCGCAAAAAGAAAGCTCTGTGAATGGACATAACGTTACCTTTCTTTTCAAAAAACTGTGATAGCAACTGCCGTCCCTTTTTCTCTCGCTCTGCTTTTTGTAGCCTCTCTTTTTGTTTTTGATGACCGGATTTAATCTGTGTTAACCATCGCTGCTTTGACAGTTTACCTGACGATCGCTCTCAAAGCATCAACTCTCTTCCCGCTACTGACGGACTGAACCATACAGTGAAAGGAGAGGGGTGCAATTTGACAGTGACAGACACAAGAGGCAGATATAAGACGTTTTTTTTTCGAATAAATTGTATTACTTGTAATTTAGAGATACATTAATAATTTATATTACATTATAGTATTGATATTAATTATAAAGCAGATCTCTGGGGGCCCCTAGAGTGCATGGGCCCTTAGAATCGTCCTAACTTTCCCCCCCTTAGCGGCACCCCTGAATATAGGCACAACTTCACAGTGGTTCATTTTTGAACAATGACAACCTGTGATGTGAATATAAAACCAACTTCACCTCAGTAAAGCAGGCTAGACGGAACAGCACAATTTACTTATGTTTTGTTGTTAAACAACATTATCGATGCTGTAAAAGGTCCCTAATAAAAAAAATTAAAAATAGTCACATCAATCTTTTGTTGGAGGATTTCAGTGGCTGAACAACACTTCCGTGCAACAAAATCTATATAAGCTTTGCGTGACTAAAATATTTTTGAAACATACTGTAACATTACTTGTCCAAATGAAATACTTTAGCCATGGTGTCATCCTTTCTCCAGCATGCAAAAGTAACTTCAATATTGATTCAGGATTTTTAAAAGTTTTGATTTAGCATTTGTTTTTAGCACACGGCGGATCTGTCTGCGTGAACAGGGTGCGCAGATGTACTAATCTACATTTGATTTTTAGTCGTATGCCTTACTCAGAAAATAAAACACATATAAATACATTTAGATCTTTTGCTTTGATCATTACTATTGGAATGTGAAGACACTTTCAACCAGCACAACAAAAAATGTTTCTGAAGACAATCACCTACTGCACCTTTAAACGCACCGATTTTGTAACTGCATACAGTTCACTGGAAGCGCTTGACCCAGGTTACTGCAAAATTAAAAGTCCTTTAGCATACTTCTGCAAATACCCTATTACATTATTATAAAATATTGTTCACAACTAGACCAAAAAGTTTTGAAGACCTTTATTTTTAAGGTATTCAAGCTCTGTGTTTGATTCGGTTCACTTGTTCATGTTCTGTGAGCATATATAAAACAATAAACATGGCACTTTGAAAATGAAAAAAAAAACATATTTAGAGATTAGGTGCATTAAAACATTTTACTATCACCAACAAAAAAAGTAAAATGTCATAAATGTGATCATTTCATATATTTTTTTTACCAGAATTGCTTGTCATTATGAATAATGTAAATCAGTGTTTCAATTGAATACCAGATTGAATAACAGATTTCGTGTATCTGATCAAATTCAAAGCTAAAGGATTCTTAATTAGGTTAAGTTTAGTTAGCAGTTAGGTTAGCCTATAGATAGAAAATCAATAACTCTAATCAAATCAGCAATGGAGTCATTTGATATGACACATTTGCAGCTTGTTGGTCTTCATTAGATCCGTGCATCCCTTGGGACCACAGACAGCCAGAAAACCCTGGAATTTCCCCATCAAACCTGGAAACACCTGTCGTGGCAAACAATGTGTGAATGGAAGTAAAAGGACAATAACAAGCCATCTTTATCAACGCTGATGTGATCAGAGGTCAAAATGTGAGCTTTACTTGTTTCTTCCAGGTGCACTTGATCTTGTTTGGAATGGAAAAGCACACCAAGCCTCCATTACAGTTTAAAATTGTCCTCTCTGTTCTTATTGGTGTGGTTTGAGATGTGTTAAGACCGTTATAGAGTCACTTGGGGACAGATATAGCTCAGGGATATCACAGATGATTCTTCATTAATGTCAGCAGTTTTGTACAGCCACCTCGCAGTTGCCGTGAGATTGTGTCATGTTGTCATTCGCAGAAAAAAAAAAATGAAGACTCATTCTTGGTGAGAAACCTGAGCCTCGGGGCTTGAGGGGAGGGAGGATTCGGGAAACAGAAGAGAGGTTTGTTTGTGTCCTCAAATGTTGCTTTGGAAGGTTGGACACACAGTAGATTTTGTGAAACCATTTCCTTTTACAGTTTGATGAGTGGACTTACTGTACCGTATGCTTTAGTGTTAAATAAGATTAATTGACTGTATTGTGAATGCTTGATAGATAGATAGATAGATAGATAGATAGATAGACAGACAGACAGACAGACAGACAGACAGACAGACAGACTTTTTAGGATTTTTTCATAAAACTATTAATTTAAACTAGAAATCTTTTGTAACATTGTATTGTTTATACAGTCCCTTTTGGTAAAATAATTTCACCCTTGCTGAAAATAGATATAAATTTCTTTCAATCCAGCATAAACACAAACAAACAAAATTAAAATGAGTCCATTTGACTATATAGATTTAGTTTGCGTTAATTTTTGATATTATTATTATTTTTATTATTATTATTAGGGCTGCACGATATTGGAAAAATCTGACGCAATATTTTATCTTTTACCGCAATATATATTGCAATGTAAATAAAATTTCACCAGATGATTTGAGCAGCTCTCTTTGAAAAGATTTTAATAATTTAGGTCGACAGTGATGATCAAGTCTTTTTCTATGCAGTACCTCCGCATAAATTATAATAAATCACAAGAAAAAATACAAAAATAAACAGTGCTTTATGGTTTTCTGCAGAATCTAACAGTAGTCAAGTACGAAAATTCATATCAAAATAATCTTTGATAAATAGTCTAATCCGGCAATGTGACTATTGCAGATGTACACATTGCGATATTGATGCTTAAACGATATATTCTTCAGCCCTTACTATTATTATTATTATTATTACAAATTTTTATTGACACTTTTGAATAGTTTATTTCTTCACAAAAATTATATATAATTTAATATACTTTTTAAAAATATTTTTGTTATAATAATTATTAATATAAAATACTTTGAATTTATTTAAAACCAATCAACATAATTTTAACAGGTTTGTCTTTTAAGAATGTCATGTACAAGCAAATGTAACCAAATATGAACGAATGCTAAAAACATCTTGTGTTTTGTTTGAATTTAAGTGGTGACTCCTAGAAAAGTAAGGGACTAAGCAGAAGGAAAGTGAATGAATTAACATTTATTTTTCTGATTTATTCAATACATTAACACTGAAAAAAAAACTATGACATAACCTAGGGGCACTTTAGTAACATGGATCAAACGTCAACATACATTTTTAAACAGAAGAAAAGTAATACACCAACATATTGAAAATTGAAAGAAGACTGTCCATATGAACTCAACTGTAAAAACTGCATCAGCCATCATTTTTCCCCACACACGAGGGACCCAAATGGCATCATTTGACAGCTGACATGGAGAAGCACGACTGACTTGTTCAAAACAATAAGAAAAAGCGAGAAAGAAGCGAGAGACGAAAGTCTGTCATCGTGTCTCCTTTCTCACTATCGCTGCGTCTTCCCTCATTTCTCCCGTTATAAGCAGATGGACAGTGGGGGCAGAGGAAAGCAGCTCTCGGAGTCTGGCGTGGTGTCCATTGTGGGCTTTTGATATTTAAACTCGCCCTCCTTAGCCCTCAGGGGACGCCCGATTGTCTCTATTGTTCAGTCAAAAGTGGGCCAAGAAAGAGAGAAATGAAGAGGGGGATCAGATTGACATAAAAGGGGAGGGAATGATTGGTAAGATAAAAAAAACAGAGGCAAACAATCTCTGACTGACAGTTTTTTTCTGGTTCAGCCAGATTTGTACCGAAGTGTTTATTGTGGAGAATGTAAAATGATGGACAGCAGCACAGAAAGACGGTGGCGAGGGAGTTTTCCCACATCGTGAAAGGATATTCTTTTTTAATGTCAGCTAATAAGGAAGATTAAAAGGTCTCTACTGAAATTACTACGAGCTGCTTGATAAAAGCAACCACAAATCAATGTACATTAAGTTAATTCTGCTTTATAAAAGAGAGAAAAGTTTCCCATTTATTACACATCACATTTCTGGGTTCGAACTTTCTATCAGACATCCAATGTGAACAACAATTGATACTAATATACTGGTGATGTAAGGGTATGAACATTTTATATCATGATTATAGTGACCAACATTATCAGGCTTATCAAATTATCAAAATAATCAAAGTTTTGTTAAAGTTGGCAAAATGTATGTCACACACTTATTCCACCAAGTTTTGTATCTGAAAATGAACAAGCAACAACAGAAATGTGCAGCTTTATGTAATTTTGTGACACAACATTTTGACAATGAGGGGTTTTACAGAATTCATTCAGGTTGTCGTAACACAAATAGATGAAGTTAACTCAACAAGTTTAAGTGGAGTGAACATAACACAATTAAGTTGGCCCCAAAATTTTGAATTGTGTTGTTTGAATAAGTTCATTTAAACTTGGATCCCTGCATTTTGGACATAGTACATTGTTTTTGGGTGTTTTACAGGTAAATCAAGGTGTTGTTTGTTTGTTAAACCTCCGCTTGGAAAACATCCTCACAGGGATCCATGTTTACTTTGTTTTTCATAATATTGCATGCTGCTCTATAAAAGCCAAAAGGCTTGCACTATTTGATGAAAATATAGACAATTTTGAGAGATGTAAACAATAACGATGGTTGCAACGTATTACCTGTTTTACATTTTTGATTTTCATAGCTTCCGAGAGTCCAAAAAGGTCCACATTTTGATAAATAATGTCATGATGCTGTTTTAACGTTAAGTTATGATTGAATTGCCTCTTTTTGCAGTTATGAAATGGTTTGACAACAAACAGGAAATATTCTTGGGACAATGACCTCACCACATTGAAATGGTCTATAATTGTAATATTATGATTTGTATTGGCGACACGGTGTGGTTAGCACTGTCGCCTCACAGCAAGAAGGTCTCTGGTTCAGTTCTCGGCTGAATGAGTGTGTATAGATGTTTCCCAGTTCTGGGTTGCAGCTGGAAGGGCATCCGCTGTGTAAAACATGCTGGATAAGTTGGTGGTTCATTCCGCTGTGGCGAGGGGACTAAGCCAAAGGAAAATGAATGAATGAATGATTTGTATTCTCAATAGTGTGCAGGATATACTTTAAATGAAAAGAATACAACATATTTTAAAGGTATATCTGCTTAAGCATGCATTTACATTGCAGCGTTACATGATTATCTAATGCCGATGTTACAGGATTTATCACAAGTTATCAAAATCATGATAATCAAGAACGGCTTTAATAATAATGAAGCTTTTTTTTTAATGGTAATTCTAACATCAGAAAATTTGCCTTGGTGTACCTTGAAATCGGTAAATGTGACAAAATTATAGTATACGCACATTTATAAATTGTGATGGTATTGTTTATACGTACGCCTGATGTCAGATGAGTGATTCATATATTTTTTTTTACATTTTTTGTAAATGGTTAAAATGTTTACAGCAGCAGGTCCAGAGACTTTAGTGACAAAATATGTTTTGTAAAATATATGCTTTGATGTGTGAGATGATTTTAATTAAATTAAATGTTAATTTGTTCCTCTTGCTATTGATCTTCTGATTTTTTTGTGTCATTTTTATAAATCTATTACGCTGCTGAACAAATTGCCCTAAAAATGGACAATAATATTTACAGTAAAAATATTGCGTTGTCTTAAATGGCTATTGAGTACAGCCATGGTATTATATACACAGTATTATATGAGAAACAATATTATATATCGCCAAAACCTAACAAACAAATTCAAATGATAATTCACTCAAAAATGTATATTACTTAGATGATTATTTTAAAAGAAGATGTTTCAAAGAATGTTGAAAACCAACATATTTTTTTCCATCTTTTTATAAAATGCTGATGAATGATGAATGACTATAAATGTTGATGGTTACTAGTTTCCAACATTGATCAACATTTTGTGTTGAACAGAAGAAACTCATGAAGGTTTGCAGTAATGCTGAGTAAATTTAAATTTTTGGGTGAACTATCCCTTTAACTTTTCTAATTTACTGTGCAGTTTCATAATTCCTCGGTTTTGTACAAATGTTTTGGTGTTTTAGTTCACCTCAGTGCTCTGTGACATGAATGAACAGACAGCGCAGATGCATGAGAGAGAAAAGGCTTTCCAGTGCCAGATGTATGGCTGTGGGGTTTTTAGGGAAAGACCAGCCAAATTGCACACAATCCCATCTGTACACTAAATAGAGAGATAATGCAGATACAGAGGAGTATTAAATGTGAAATCAGCCTCTGAAACAACAGTGTCTGCTAAATTGGCCTCTCAAGGCTCAGTAAATGTCCAGAGCACGCTCGTGTTATGAGTTTATTCAATTTAAGCTGCCCATTTTTCGGTTCGAACGACTCAAAATGAGATTATGATGAATGGAAAGTCTTATCCAGAAATGAATCAGCGCTTGAGGAAATTGAAATTCATAGGCCAGTGGGTATAATAAGATATCAAGGATTAGAAGGAAACAACAAAGATTTTATTTTATTTTATTTTATTTTATTTTATTTTATTTTATTTTAT
>CAIGQQ010036980.1:545593-570839 GCA_903798035.1 Danio albolineatus | reverse complement strand
TTTTATTTTATTTTATTTTATTTTATTTTATTTTATTTTATTTTATTATTTTTTTAAATTTATTTAAATTGATTTAATTTAATTTTATTTAATTTTATTCTATTTTATTCTATTTTATTTTATTTTTTTATATTTATTTATTTATTCAGGACCATTTAGCTTTGTTTTACTTTTACTTTACTTCATCTAGGTTTTATGGGAAACTGTTCTGGTTTGTATTTGTCTGCCTTTCATATTTAATTAAGCTGAAATTTGTTGCATTCAAACATGCCATCAGATAAAGCATTAGTGTGTAACCTGCATTGACATGAACTGACCTAAATGCAAACAGCGACTGTTTAATTATTCATGTGTACATTTCATGAATGAAAACTTTATCTTTGGCCAAATATTTGGCTTAAAACAGCAGGCATTCATGCATCAGACATTCATTCATACATCCAATTCTAATATATTTAGCATATGAATTTAATTATTACATTATTGTACGTTACAAATAAAAGTTACAAATATAATTTATAATAAATGTTACAATGAAGTTTCAGACTAAAAAACAAATGAATTAAAAACAAACATAATATTTAGCTTAAAAGGCATTATTATTTACATTAAAAACTTAATATGTATTATATATTATATTAATACAACATACTGATATTAAAGCATTTTAAATGGAAATAAAGTGTCTACTATAATGTTCAATCACGTTTAATTTAGTCATTTTCTTTTAATGATTTATTTAGCAGATTTTTGTGACAGTGAACAAACAAAAGTAAAAGAAAATAACCGTACAAATAGAAAATAAAAATATATAACAGTACAAAAATTATTAAAAATAAATAACTAAATAAATAAATAAACCACACATATTGTGCGACACAGTATAGGATGTGTATAAACAATATATGATGCGCATTTATTGTACAAATTAAGCATATAAACAGGTCAGTACCCAAAGTTGAGGTTGGCAATTGGCAAACTCCACACAGAAATGCCAACTTACCCAGCCGAGGCTCGAACCAGCGACCTTCTTGCTGTGAGTCGATTGTCCTCCCCGCTGTGCCACCGTGACACCCCTAAATAATGATACAAGAAAAAAGAAAAGATAACATTTAAAGAGAGAGGAAGATATATTAAACTGAACAGGCTGGAGGGTGGCATGTTCTTCAAGCTTGTGGTTTTATATCAAGAAAGAGTTGTATGCTTGTGCTATATCAGTACTAGCACTCATCTGGAAGGTACAGACTAAAACCATTAATTCTACAGTAACTGCTTCGAGTTTCAGAGTTGTAACATGCTTCGAAAATGACAATAGATGTTAGAAAATTTGAACACTGAACCTCGAAGACTATATTACTTTTTTGTAATGTTTTAGAAGTAATTTTACGTGACATCATGCTTGATCTAATTTAATAATTTTATATACTTGACTTAATACTTAACTTTAAAATGTAATCAGAAACCTTATCTACACAAGCAATACTAGTTGTTTTGATGAAATAAAGAGTGCTCAGTAAATTTGTTTACTAAATTTCATGATGTCAAATAGCATTCACCGTACTGACAATGATTGCTCATTTCATTGTTAGCTTCAGCGCTAACTCTGTTGTGCCCCACAAAATACAGGTCATATTGACCTCAGGCCAAATACGTGCTACTCAGTCATGTCATTTAAGTTGTTTAGACTGCTAGTTACATGCTGCAGCTCCTCGTTTATGATGTTTTAATTGGGTCACTACAGGCTAGCGGCTAATGTGTTCAGACAGTCCTATCCTGAGCATTGCTAAATGGCTAATCTCAGCAAAGGTCAGGAAATGAGGGTTTGTTAATGTCAGGATGTCCATCAACCATCAGTCTCAGTTTCGTCTCCTTTATATCACTCTTCCTCATCTTCTTACGCCGCTGTTAATTAAACTAGCATCTCCTTTTTAGGCATGCGGATCGATCTGTTTGTCATTGTGATTGCTCGCAGATGACACAGATTGCTCTTTATCTCGATGAGGTTACGACATGCGGTTTATTTTTCCTTCTCCAGGGCCGTAACCCAAAGGTCAATGTCACCACGGCTGTTTCGGAGGTCATAATGTGCAGAAGTGCCACACTGTTTTGCTTTTGGCATTTCATGTTGGTGAGTCAGCCAGAAGGTGACTGTGTTTATAAGCTAATGCAGTGGTGCAGGTCAGCTGGAAATGTCAGGGTTTAATTTGGATCTCAGAACAGCACATTTCCAAGATTAATTTTGATGACTAGGTTGCTCGACGAGATGTAATAACTACAGATGGAGGTTGTGGCTGAGGTTGAAGTATCAAGGGGGAGGAGATGCCATGGAAGATTTATGCAGACACAAGACGTTTAATTTAAGTGCGTTGTATGAAGAGTAATTTTTCAGTAATGGGGTTTTCATAGAGGTCTTTTAATGGTCCTGTGAAGTGCTTTGAAATGTACATTTTATATTCGAAATTTGGGCTGCACAATATATCGTTTTAGCATCAATATCACAATGTGTGAATGCACAATCTGAATGCACAAAAGGGATCTGTAATGTGGAGTCAGGATTATAGTTGACCAGGTTAGGGCTGGGCTGATAAACGAACTTATATCGAATCGCGATAACATTTATGTCAATAACAATGATAAGCTCTGAACTTTTTTACTCTATGTTGATCTAAGAGCCAACCACACTGCAGAAATGTGCAACAATGGGAATCTGAAAGTGTGTTGATATTAGAGATGTACCAAATTTAGTGGCCGAAAATGTTATGCTGTTTAGTGGACCCTCTTATTTTTGTGGCTTTAGTCATTGTTGGGGTACTCTTAAATCTGGAAGCATTAACAACTTATATCAAAATATATATCGTTATCGTATGAAAACAATTATCAAGATTGCACTTTTGCCATATCGCCCAGCCCTAGACCAGGTACAATTGTGGAGTCATTTCAGGATAACCATAAAAATTAGAAAGTTTATTGGTTGTGTGTGTTTTAAGGCCAGTGACTGTGTAAACATTTAAAATGAGCTTAAGGCATTTGGGCACAAGGAATTATTGTATTTTGTAGCTTTAACAGAATTTGATTTTATTTAATAATGTATATAATGAAGACTTTATTGTTCATTTGATTATTTTATTTTTGTACCTAAATACTAAAGTCATTTATACTGTTACTTTACTGTATACGTGCTGGCAATTATTCATTCATTCATTCATTCTTTTTTTTTTCCCCCGGCTTAATCCCTTTATTAATCTTGGGTCGCCACAGCAGAATGAACCGCCAACTTATCCAGCATATGTTTTAGGCAGCGGATACCTTTACAGCTGCAACCCATCACTGGGAAACATCCATACACACTCATTCACACTCATATGATACAGACATTTTTTTAGCTTACCCAATTCACCTGTACCACATGTCTTTGGACTTATGGGTGAAACCGGAGCACCCGGAGGAAACCTCCGCCAACACAGGGAGAACATGCAAACTCCACACAGAAATGCCTACTGACCCAGCCTCGAACTAGCGAACTTCTTGCTGTGAGGTGACATTGCTACCCACTGCGCCACTGCGTCGCTCTGCTGGAATTTAGTTTTTTTAATTTATATTTATATTTTCTGCAGATGCGCTGCTCTACAAAATCTTTCCATTCAATATAAATGTATCATTATTTCAAAATAGAGCTATTT
Source organism: Danio albolineatus (assembly GCA_903798035.1). Lineage (NCBI taxonomy): Eukaryota > Metazoa > Chordata > Actinopteri > Cypriniformes > Danionidae > Danio > Danio albolineatus. The sequence continues at coordinate 567,159 of CAIGQQ010036980.1, read as the reverse complement.
AAGTTATTTGGTGAAATATTGCAATATAGATTACAGAAAAAAAATAAATATTGCAATGTACGTTTTTTCAATATCATCCAGCCCTATTTGGAATTTTGATGTAACCTCAACTGAAACATGATGACAGGGCGGGACATGAAGTAGCTCCTCCCCTTTATAAAAATAGCAATAACATTTTATTTTTATCACAGCTCTGCCATCAAAAAAAGCAAACGAGAAGTGTCCTAAAGGCAGCAGGACATATCAGACAATAGAGTATTTGATTGGTCAAAAGATTTTATGAGAAATGAAGTATAATGATGTCAAAAAGAATCATTGATGCGTTTAGGCAAACTGTAAACTTTGGGTGTTTATATCTTCTAAATGCAATGTTTCAATGTTTTAGCACACACTAGCTTGTAGGTATCATTAAGACCAACTTACTCATACTACTACTATTACAGATTTCATTGTTTTCATTGTACCCAGTTTAATGTTAGTATCATATGAGATTATGGCTGCACAATATATCGTTTGAGCATTGATATAGAATTGTCTATCCGAAATAGTCACAGGATTATATTATTTATTTAATATTAAAACATACAGATGTTGTTATATATTATTATTATTATTAATAATAATTTTTATTGTTTATAGAACGTTGAATCACATAAGAATATATACATAAACATCAAGCATCATAAACATGTTTTTTTATAAATAAAACAAACAGGGTCTGCTGCATAACTCATTTGTCTTTTCTCAACATTAATAGATGGTTCAAAGATCCCAAATGCGATTTAGGTGTGTTTGCATCATATTGTTAGAGTGGCTGACTGTAGTTTTGGTAAACAGGACCCAACAGAAAACAAGGCAAGCCTAATGGAGACTGCTGATTAGTCATGTGATGTGGGTTTAATGTTTGCTGCAGTATTTTGCAGATCTCGCAATTTTCAGATAAACCCTTTTTCTCACAATTTTTATTTCAAATTTTGCATTTCAATCACTCATGTCTTATGCAATACTTTAATGCACATTAAGAACGGTGGTGATGGAAACCCATCTTGTGACAAACATAAGAAAACTAATTGATTAATTACTGCTACTTTGAATTACCCTAAAATGGCTTTCCCGAAAGTGTTATGCTGATATATTTAAAATTCATGGGTGTCTCTTCCTGCATTCATTTCATCAAATTAGTTGAGATGTGATAACCTTGGATTGGCACAAGCGTTTTGTCGCTAGAAATAATAACCGTGCCTGCAGGTGTTTCTCAGAGGGGGGTGTCTGTAATTCGACGCATCTAAAATAACCTTATGGTAAGCAGTGACACTTTTATCCTTGTCTTTTCCCACGGCTCTAAGGAGGATGAGACTGCAGTTGCATTCGTTGGCATTTGTTGTGTGTGTTTTTTTTTTTTTTGCCATTTATTGTGATAAAATATGACAAAGAGATTAATGTTACATAGACACTATTACTGTTTCACACAAATGCTGTTCTTTTGAATAGTCTGTAGATTTTTTTACCGAAATATTTAGCATAACCGTTTTCAATGTTGATAGTAATAATAGCCATTTCTTGTAAACCCAGTCAGCATAATGCACTGTAAAAAGGCATCTGTTAAGTTGTCAATGTATTTTTTTTTGTAACAATTATTTTGTAAATAATCTTTAGCTCATGGTTCACACAGGTTTTTTCTGTTAATTCACTCTTCTGAACTTCAACTTCAGTCAACTTCTGATGTTGACAATTTAACTCTGCAGTTTGACAAAATAACTGTAATTGACATTTTGGATGAGTCACTCATTTAAATTTAATTACAAAATTATTAAGAGCTGCCAGTAGGCATGGGACGGTATAAGATTCTGATGGTATTATAACCTTAGATAAAAATATCACGGTTTCACAGTATTGTGATTACTGCTCTAAAATATATATATTTTAAATGTCTGGCTAAAAAACTAAACCTTTTCCCCTTTGAACACAATATATTTTATTTTTTTCCTCACAATATTTTTTATTTTGAGAAACTTTTAAAGTATTTTAGGGCAGTAAACCTATCAGGCTAAATTATTTAATTGAATCATTGACTTTTGCAGTCTTTATTTGTTTCAAAAACACAGATGTCTTTACAATTTACACCTAAAAAAAATGTAAATAAAAAGTCTTACAAATACCTTAGGAACGGTATAGCAGAAAATTTTGGCGGTATGAAAACCTTGGCTTTTTCAAACCGCGGCATACCTTGAAAACGGTTATCGTCCCATGCCTAGCTGCCAAGGTCTTTTATTTTACAGCTTCATTTCTTAGAATGAAATTTAATTTCTGAAGAACCATGTGCACTCGAAAAAATTACTTTTGCTGCTTGTTCAAACTACTTATCTAAAACAAAGTATACTCATAAATTAGAAAACAAGGAAACATTTTACTGCACTGTAAAAAAATTTAGGCTTCCACATACTGTAGGGCTGAACAATATATCATTAAGGCATCGATATGGCAATGTTTGTATCTGCAGTAGAGACATCGCAGAATTAGATTATTTATTAATGATTAAAAGATAAATATTATTAAATGTATATATTATTTTACAATAACCATGTTGTTTTACATTTCATTGTTCATTTTCTATGTCTGAATACTTTTAGACCCTCAGAAAACCATAAAGCACTGTTTATTTCACTTTTATTTTTGCTCTGTCACATTTATATATGCTTATAATTTATTATATTTTATGCAGATCCACAGAATAGAAAAAGACTTGATCATTCCAGTTGATCTAACTGAATGAGATCTTCCCAAATAGAGCTATTAAAATCATCTGATTAAATTATATTCTTATTGCAATATATATTGCTGCAAAACACAATATTGCAATGTCAGATTTGTCCAATATCATGTAGCCCTACTTCCACATCATTTCTTCTTGTTGTCCAAACACAAATCCATTAAGGTAGTTTAATTTAATTTTACAAATTTAATTTGATTGAACATTAATTAAATTGTCTCAAATAAAATGCAAGAATTGATTTTCATTATGTCGTCTGAACAAGCAGAAATGTTGTTTTTAGTGTGTGCAGTCTTGTTGAGTATTATTTTTATCATATCTATCATATCTTATCATATTAATTAGATATTTTAGGATGTTCTCAGTATCAGGAGAGCTGCATTCATGATCCTATTCACATCCCAATAATTTTGAACGAGGCAAAAAAAAATCTAAATAAACCATTCAGATTAACCAACTAGACCTTCTGTGACCTGTATTGGCTTAAAAGTCACTATCCGTTTTCTTCAACAACAGGTGTCCATTGGTCCCACTGGGAGGTTACATCACTTTCAGACCTCTTGTATTATTACTTCAGAGGCTTAAACCGCCTGTTATGTCACACTGTAAGGAAAGGAAGCTTTGAATTGATGTATTAGGATACTTTTAGATAAAAAAACACAATCCTCTTTCTTTATTTGTCCGTGTTATTGATCTAAAGCAGATGTTGAGATCTCTATGGCACAGATGGCTTGTCTTGGTTTTGTAATTACGCATGCAGGACTCTCTTGCGGTTCTGCAGTCCAGCTGCTTTCCCCATTGTATTCAGAGACGATGGTGTGAGTGTGTGTGTGTGTGTGTGTGTGTGTGTGTGTGTGTGTGTGTGTGTGTGTGTGTGTGTGTGTGTGTGTGTTTGGGGGGATACACACGCGTGCTCTGGCAGGACACCAAAGCTTTCGGTCCCCTGTCCAGACTTCTCGAGGGCAGATCGGGCCTCCGCCAGCAATTAACTGAAGAAATGTCAACAGCTCCTGAAGAACGGAGAGGGGGGGTTTAACGCGTCTTGACCCACAAGAATGGAGGGCTTTTTTTTGTGTGTTAACACTCGCTCTGAGTCAGCCTTCTGTCAGTGTGGATGTAAAGTAGACTAAACTGAAGCGCGACCCCTGGGCTTAACAACACGCTGTGGTTGACTCTTCAGCTGACACGGTTAAATGCTCAGAGTCCTCGTCTGTAGATCCTTTCAGTCTGATCCATATGTTTTTCATGTCTGGATTGCAATTTTGATTTATAGGTCAAGTGTGTGTGCATGTGTGTTTTTTTTTTTTTTTTACTGTTAGCTGTTTTATTTGATTGCCTTATCTTGGAATGAAGATTGGTTTATACTATAGTCAGATATAACTTTTGAAGTGGAGTGTGGATGTGTATGCAAATTTGGTGTATGGCCTTTAAGGATAGTCCTCCACCGTTCCCACATGCCTGTCAGTGTGGTGTATATATATATATATATATATATATATATATATATTTATATTTATATATATATATATATATATATATATATATATAGTTGTAGTTAGAATTATTATTCCCCCTGTTTATTTTTTTCCTCAATTTCTGTTTAACTGATTTTTTCAACACATTTACAGACATAATAGTTTACATTTACAAGCATAATCTCTAATCACTGATTTATTTTATCTTTGCCATGAAGACAGTAATTAATATTTTACTAGATGTTTTTCAAGACACTTTTATACAGCTTAAAGTGGCTTTTAAAGGCTTAACTAGGTTAATTAGGTTAACTAGGCAGGTTAGGGTAATTATTAGGCAAGTTATTGTATAATGATGATTTGTTCTGTAGACTATTGAAAAAAAATAGCTTAAAGAAGCTAATAATTTTGAGCTTAAAATGTTTTTCTACAAAACTAAAAACTGCTTTTATTCTTACCGAAATAAAACAAATAAGACTTTCTCCAGAAGAAAAAAAATATTACCAGACATGCTGTGAAAATTTCCTTGCTTTGTTAAACATAATTTGGAAAATATTTTTAAAAGAAAAAACAAAGGGGGCTAATAATTCTGACTTCAAGTGTGTGTATATAAAAAAACACATTAAAGGGCACCTATTTAAAAAAATCTACTTTTTAAGCTGTTTGGACAGACATATGTGTAGTTATTGTGTATAGACCATCATATTGGGCTAATATAAACACACCCAGTATAAAAACGGTGGGCCAATTGGATCGGTTTTGAGACCGACCGCAACTTTACGTAGGAGTGTGGTACCCCCGCCCACCAAATTGATTGACAGCTGTGTATTAACATGTCTCCGTAGTAACGAGTATAATCGTATCAACAAGACACGACGTGCGCACAGCAACCAGGAATAAAAGGTCTGTCCAGTTCGCGAAGGTCATCAATCACCATCAAATGTGATCAAGAGTGAGTTGCACAAGTTTAACACGTGTTTAAAACAGTACATGTTTATAATAAACTACAGCGATTCACTTCAGCTTTACTTCATCACCACATCCGTGTGTCAGCAAAAAAGACGCTTCAATCTCGGTTTGTGGACGTTACATCAGGTTTATTGTGTACATTAACATAACAGATATCCATACAGCAGTGGAGATTAACCTGTATCCTTTTACATTTGCTTGAAAAAAAAGTGCAAAGATCAACTTTGTGTGTGTGCGTGCGTGCGTGAACTTTGTAACTACATTGTGTGTGACTCATCGTTGCAACTCCTCAACAAACTCATCAAACCGTCATTGGTAAAGTTCTTACTGTAGTATTTCTCAAACGTAGTGAGATCTGCTTCCTTTACATCTGTTCCTGTTGCGTCTGTATGTCTGACGCAGCAGGGGGCGGAAATTGAGGCACCCTGACGGGCACGTGGGAACGGTGGGCGGGGAGGACTATCCTTAAAGGCCCAGTACCAAAAACAGCAAAAAGCTCTTTAGAGCTATAATACACAGACTTCAAACAGCTATAATTATTAATCTGATGGGTGTTTTGAGCTGAAACTTTACAGACAAATTGTGCTGACACAAAATACTTATATTAAATATAAAAAAGGGTCAAATATGTGCCCTTTAATCTTTTTTGTACAAAATAACATGGCTAGAACCAGTAATATAACCGTGTATTCAAGATTAAAAGGAGTCTATGACAAACTCAAACTCATTTTACTGTTGTCAAAACTTGAGGGTGTATTTGTTCATACAAAAACTGGATTGTCCAATCAGCACCCAGAACTGTTTCATAAATATGTATATAAAATGATTCATCCTGAGGTTATGTCCTTTCTTGACCATCTGCTTGCATACGGCTTTCCACTCTCATTCTCTATCACTTTACAGAATCCATCTCCATCACCTTGTGATCCAAACACTCTGACATTTTACACATCTAATAGTCATGCTGTTGAGGGTCTTCCTTGAATTACAGAGTCTGCCCGTGTTCTTGCTTCACTAACTCATGTGCCGGCAGGTTATTGGGGGAAACCCAGACATCCAGGTATCCTGCTGTTATAGATATTGTGTTTGTGTCAAGACTGCGGCCTACATGACATCTGCTCTGTGGTCTGGGCACGGCACATGAGCTTAACCTGTGACCCTTCAGCTATATAATGCTTTACATAACTGATGATGTCACGACCCCAGGTCATGTGACACTTTCTATCGTAATTTCTCTGTGGCATAATCTTTCTGGACTATGTATGTTTTGGAGCAAATTCAAAGTGAAATGTTTAGTGAGTGATGCTAATAATCATGCTTTGTTTTCTCAGAAATCGACAAACATGACTGTGGCAAATGTGTTATGATGTTTGTTTATGCACATGTTGAAGCATTTCTTTTTAATTGATTCTTGAGTGAACTAATAAGTTAATGCTTTATCGTGTCTGGAAATAACATACACTTTAGAACAGTTTACACTAGAGGGAAGTTGCATGATTTATTATAGGTGATTTTCATGTGCATTTTGTCAGTAAAGTCGGTTCTAAATCTCCAGCATGTGCTTTCAGATGGAGCAGCATTTACCACACAGAGCTGTAGTTCACTGACAAGCTACGTTTTATTCAAAATGAAACAATGATGATGAGATAATTGTTCTGTGATAATGACATCTGCTTCTCGATAAAGTAAAGCTTTGTGCAGTATATATGTGTTAAAATACCACATATAATAATGTTTTTCACTGCTAATAAAGCTTCTTAACTTTAGTCGAGTGTCTGAGATAAATGCTACTTTGAGATGATTCCATAATTGTGTCTTTGTTAATCACACTGAATTAATGAATGGGGTTAAATCTTATGTTTACAATCCACCGATATGAGGATTTCTTGGGTTTCTTCTTCGTGGGTGTTTGGAGTTTCCACAAGAAACCCTGGATTTCAGAGGAAATTTCACAGAACTGAATAAAGATCAAGATGAATCCTAACTTTTTGCAGTAGAGGTTTCCACTGTAGTTGTTAAAAAAAAAATTGTTATCACAAAATTTGTTTTAGTAATCGGATCCCACATTAGGGCTAGGCCATAAATCAAAAAAGTCAAAATCGACTTTCAGAACCTATAATCGATCTAATTCAGGTCAATTTTTTCAATTTATCTTCCTACCATGTGTGGAGTCATGTGACCCCACTCTGTTAATGCTAATTTATACTTCTGCGTCGAACGCATGGGTATGGTTCAGTGCAGTCTTCGAGCAGTAGCACACCCGGTCACCTCTCGAAAAATGAAACTATACGTCGCAGGTTTGCATTACATTGCCGATGATTGGAAGCTGCACCAGAGATGCCTTGAGATATTTTATATTACAATAAAATTATTATTTACATTAAAATATTTGTTTACAGAAGATTCAAGAAATGCACTCTTTAAATTATTATATACAGGATATACACAAATTATTTTATTTAGAAGAGATACTGCTTTTTTTACTTCATTCATTCATTCTCCACAGCAGAATGAACCACCAACTTATCCAGCATATCTTTTACACAGCAGATGCCCTTCCAGCTGCAACCCATCTCTGGGAAACACCTATACACTCTCATTCACACACATACACTACCTTACCACACATTTACCTTACCCGATTCACCAATTCACCCAATTTATGTCTTTGAACTTGTGGGGGAAACCGGAGCACCCAGAGGAAACCATGGGGAGAACATGCAAACTCCACACAGAAATGCCTACTGACCCAGCTGAGGCTCGAACCAGTGACCTTCTTGCTGTGAGGCGACAGCGCTACCCACTGTGCCACCAGGCCGCCCACTGTTTTTTACTTTTAATATAAAAAACAGAGGAAATATTTTATTTTGTTTCCAAAAAGTGTAAGTTATTCGTTTTCACTTTTTTCTAAAACAAAAGTGACTGTTGGTTTTACACAGTGTGTGTTTTAATTTCAGTTGTTCAACGTGATGTTCAGTGTGTGTTTTCTTCAATTATTTTAAAATTTTAAAATTATTTTAAAATCAAGTAACGCACCCTTCATTCAAAAATCTCTCACTTGTAATATGTGAACATATTTACTGTACAAAACCTGTCAGTGAACTATGAGGGCAAAAAAATAAACCAATAAAATAATCGTTCATTAATCGTAATAGAGTAAATGATTACGATTTTATCAGTTTATTGGGACACAAGAAATGGAGGAAAAATTTGTGTAAATTTGGCAGGAGCTCCCGTGTCTGTTTGATGTGTCATGTGAGCAATATCACAACCCAACCTGGTCATAAAATAAAAAAGTTGAGGAGAAATTGCTAATTTCCTTCAAAGCCAGGTGAGCAAATATGTACATTTTCTACCCCATTAACGGCTTCTTTCTCGTTATGTAGTCAACCACAAAAGATGCACTGCGTGTTTTTGGGTGTGAGACATAGTTTGGACAAAGTTGTCGTCGATTCTTCCTATTTTAAAGTCATGCAGTGTGAAACTCCCTGTCGCCGATCCATCTTGCAGTGTAAACAAAGCAGCGACAAAACATCTGTGAAAGGACTACTTTGAAAATCATGCAGTCTGAACTCGGCATAATTTAGAGCTAGGAACATTTTCACTTTAAATTGGACAAAAAAGGCTTCAGGATATATGGAAGCGAATCAATATAATTGATCAGAATATAATTTATGTTGTTTCGGGTCATAAAAACCCTCTTTATTCTTTCTTTGATTTTTGTCTCTTTATGTGCCTGTTAAATAAATGTAAGACAAGAGTGAATTGGACCATGGAAGAAAGGAAGGACTGTCTCAAGAGTCGCCAGACTAATGTGGATGTTTCTGCTTAGCCCTTCGGCGGCAGCTGTTCTGAAGGGCCGCCATTAATCTGACCCTCTGACCGGCTCTGTCCACCACAGGATAAGTGGAGAGGGGTCTTCAGATCAATGGAGGGTGGGACAGACAGGGACAGAATGTGTGTTGAGAGGAATGGACCTCATAAACGAAAGACCAGCTGCCCTTAAGAGCTCCCAGGCCCCATCAACAGGATCCGAGGGAAATTGGGATGCCCCTGTCAGCTATTTGTACTTCTTAAAGGTCTTTTAGGTTTGAATTAGGTATTCATATTCAGTCTGCATAGGTTAGTTCACAGAACAATTATTATTCTCTAATCATTACCTTATACATACCTTATTTACATACATCATTCTAAATCTGTATAACTTTATTTAGAACACAACTGAAGTATTGTCAATGGAGTCTAAAACCAAATTCGACACCATTGATATTATTTCTGCAAAGTATACAGGATTGAAATAATGTTTTCATTTTGGGTGAGCTGCTTAATTATTTATTAAGTGCACTAAAAAGTGATTAGTTGAGTTTACTTTTAAAAAGATGGTAAACCGGTTGTCTTAAAATGATCAAATAAATAAACTATGTCCTTAATTATAAAATTTAAAAAGTTACTAAGTCACTTTTTAAGTAAACTCAACTTGTCGCTAATAAGTCAGTGGGTTTGCTCGCTATATTCTATTTACGTGTGAAAAACTGGATTATTTGTGATGTATTGTATAAGGCCTCTCACTGGCTGTGGAAGTGAAAAATCACATAAACAGATGGTAAGCATGGGAACCACATACAGTATACACCTGGATCCTACTTTGTCTAGATGACTTTAACACTTTGTTGACCTGACCAACCACTGAGAACGGGATCATTGCCATGTGCCATTAGCTAACATGCAGGATACATCACACTTGTACACATGCTGTCTTTGGCTACGTCTACACTAATGGAAACACTGACAAATGGTGTTGCGCTTGAAAAACGCTCTTCGTTCACATTAGCATCTTCAAGCGTTATCCAAATGTTGCTTATTCACACTGAAATGTTGGAAAAAGCTTATGATCCTGGACTGCATTTTGACACCAAACAACAAATGTGAGTAAACATTCCATCTCCATTGAGGAAATGCAATATAAAGCATGTACACAACTGACATTAGTCTTTAACAATGCTAGCACACTTGATAGCAGCCAAAGAAACTTACAGTGTTGTCTAGCAATTTGCTTTTGGGCTGAATAGGTCACATGACTGCTACATGACTAAGAATCCATCATAGGTTAACATAAGCTGCGTCTCAAATGGCACACTATACACTATGCGCTTATGCACTATGTACTTATGCACTTACACACTCAACACCACAGTAATATATGTAGTGTTGTCCCAAATGGAACACCAATGGCTTTTTTACTAAGCGGAAGTACAAACCGTCTCCCTGATGACGTTTGACGGTTGCCAAATTAGTGGAATAATTTGTAATTACCAAAAATAAGTACCAAATAATACCTGCCATGAGTATAACCACATTCACCATCGAGAGATGCTATAATCACTCTTGCAGGGGAATTTTGCTTTTACAATCCAAAATAAATAAAGTAATCCAACATGTGCGACCAAAAGCTCCGCCCTTTCCGCTACGTGAGCAAAGCTGCAGTGGTTGAGTGAGTGAAGTGTCCATCATAACAAACTTATTTTTACAAACTCATTTTATTGGTCGAATGAGTGCATCATACAGGTAATTAAAGTGCACTTGCTAGTTTTCAGTGTGAATGCACAACTTACACTATTTATACTACAAAATGGCATAGAATAGTGCATAAGTATGCGATTTGGGACGCACCTAATGCCTCCATTTTGACAAATGTATCCAATTTGGAAAACGTTTGCACACAGCTTTGTTTTGATTAACAAAACCATAGTTTCAGTCTGGATGGAAGGCCAAAATGGAGAGCGATATTTGAATTTCTTTCCAAATGAAAACATGAATGTGGATAAGGCCTTTGAAACACTGTAACTATTGTTGATCCCTGGTTATTGTTTATTAACTTAAATCTTTCACTGCACACTATTCTTCGAAAGGGTAATAAAACCGTAAAGGAATGCATAACTTTATTCAGCAAGGATGCATTAAACAAATTAAGTATGACAATCATTTATAATTAATTTTATAATTAAGATGACATTTGAAGTTGGACTGAGCTAACAAGGATGATTGACATTGGATTAAAAAAGTTTTCTGTTCTTTTGAGCCGTCAAGGAATACTGAGAGAAATGACATGATTGTTTCTTCAGAACTGTTTCTTCCATATTTAATTTAGAAGGATCATGTGACTGGAGTAATAATGGTAAATACTGTAGTTTCTCCTTTAAAGGAATAAAGTACATTTTAACCTATAATAAAATAGAAAACATTTAATTTTAAAATACAATATAATTTCCCAATTTTACATAGTTTTTATTGTATTTTATTCATTTTTATGCCTTGGTGAGGATCAATGCAGAAAAGACTTACCCAGCCCAAACTGTGGCTTATGTCATCCCAAACTACTCTTCTAACTGACATAAGAGTAAATACCAGTAAAACTGCCATTCTCTGGCTCTGCCTGTCTGTTATCTGGTGCTTTGACACACAAAACAAGTGCTCAAAAGCGTCTGGTTTACACGACCGAACATGTCAGAGTGGGATTCACTCCAGTGGGATTCACATGGACCCGTTTCAACTCATTACTGACAGCTTTTGTACATGGCCTCTCTCATAAACTTGGCAGCTCCCGTCCTTCCCAAGTGTGCTCTTCAGACCTCTCGTTAGTCTCTAATGAGCCGCCCCGTTGACTACTGGGAAAGTAAAAAAAAATCATCCAGAACATCCAGTTTGTCCCATTCCATCTTTCATTCCTCCCGACTCAAACAAAAGAAGCCTTACTTTGCTCAAACAGCCATGATGCTCCACCGCCGCTTCTCTTTGTTTCGCTCATGTCCTGTCCTGGAGTTCGGCAAACAACAAGATCTTTTCTTTCCATCTTTCTCAAATGCATCCATATTCCTCTTTCCTTTATTCTCCTGTCATCTCTTTCTCTTTTTCCACCCCCTCACCCGCTCATGCTCTTTTTAACCCGTGCCCCTCCTCTGTATCCCTATCGCTTTGTGTCCCTCAAGCTGGTTTAAATATTTAAACAATGCAATTAGCGTTACACCTGATGCAATTGAAAGACGGGCCCTTTGTGACCGTATGCTGTGGCACGGCAACACAGCAGGAATGTCTTTGCCCAAAGCCTTTTAATGTCAGTGCCGAATAAATGCAGGTTTCTTTAAGAGCTGGACTAGTCAGGGAATTAAAATGGCTTGATGTCACTGAAAACAAAATCCATTATGACGTGTTGTATATCTTGTTTAGCTCCTGATAATCTGTGCTCTATTAAAAAGTGGAATATTTATAATTCTGAAACATTCAGTGTAACCAATATACAATAAAGTAATAAATCAATGAACAGTAAAAAGTAACAGTAAAAAATTACTCTTTCGAACTTTTTAGTAAATCTGAAATCAAAAGTGATTCCAAAAAAAGTCCATTGCCTAATTAACACTCTTGTGAGCTGGTTCTTTTATGTGAATAAGAAACCTCTAGATCAACCAGTGTACACTAGTTTGATTCTCTTTTGTATTAGCCTATATTAAGGTTTGATTCCCCAACACATGACTCTTGAGTAAATCAGGAACTTCTACAGCTATTAGTTTACGGTAGTCTGATTCTGTAACAAATTATTGTTTCAAATGTATTCTTTTAGTGAATATAAAGATGCAGCACAGCCAGTGTATAGTGATTCTGATTCCTATTCAAATGATTCTTTTGAACTAGTCTTTTAAGTGAATCAGAAACATCTAGTATCACAATCACTAGCAATCTAGCAGTTGCAGATCACTGGAGAACTGCAAATCTGTCACAGAACTGGACTTCAAATCCTACAATGCACCTCACACACACGCCTGTCCCAGCTCTCTCCCTGATTGCATATACACAGCTGGAAACGAATCATAGACTGATTACATGGACTAAATAATCACCTCTCACATACACACAGAAATTGCTAAGTCTTGTAGTGTATTTACCTGTAATTGCAAAGTTTTTTATTTTTATATAAGTCTTTCTGTGGTCCTAGCCTTGTTTTCTGGTGCATGTTGTTAGCCGTCTGTATCGACCGCTTCGCCTGTGACTGTGACTATGCTTCTGGATTACCTCATGATACTGTTTGTACCCATTTGACCATTGCCTGACCATTCTCTGTTTAATAAACTGCACATGGATCCACAACTCCGCTGTCCAGCGTCCATCAGTTACAAGACTGATTCTGAAACAAAAGATTCTTTTGAACAGGTTCTTTTTAGTGAATCTGAAAGATGCAGTACAACCAGTTTATAATGATTCTGATTCCTATACAAATGATTCTTTTGAACTAGTTTTTTTTTAACGTGAATCAGGAACAGTTTGATCAACCAGTGTACAGTAGTCCAATTCCCTAACAAATGACTCTTGAGTCAGTTCTTTAAGGTAAAGTAGACTGATTCTGAAACAAAAGGTTCTTTTCCAGCACAACAAGTGCATAGTGTTTCCAATTCCCTAAAAAACTCTTTGGAGCTGGTCCTTTTGAGTATAAGTATATTATATACTTGTATATTATTTTATTTAGACTTATCCTGGGCGTATTATTAGACATTTATGGCTGAAAAGTCTTTGTATAATCTGTGTCTGTGTTTTTGAAAATAATCACACAGTATTACATTCATTACTGATTTCTTTGTTCTATTGAAATCTGAAATGATTTCATCTTTTGGCAGCAGATTAATGATGACACTAAATGCAGATCGAAAGAAATGACGCATTTATTTCATATTTGTTCATCAAAAGTAATAAAAAGTATCCAAATCTGAGCCAAAATCATTAAAAAGCCTAATACATAATGATTCCCAGCTCTGTCATGTGTAAAGTTGTGTCTGGAAGCTTTGGCTCTGTTTCTACTCTTCCTTTTTCATAAACATTTCCGTGCCAATCATGAGGAACTGAAACAAACCTTGTATTTAGTCTCACTCCCTCTGTTTTGCATCTGCCAACACAGGAGCCCCCACAACAGACGTCAATGGAAAGGAAAAAATGCCAACCATTTCTCATAATAAGGGAAACCCATTCTGTTCTTGGACTGTACTTGCTTGAGGTCACAAGCAAACACGCTTCAACAACACGCACAGTTTAATCTCAGCATTCCTTGATTTGTGTTGCAAACTGGGGAATAGAGAAGCCGCTGCAGCGTTTAATCTCACTTTGCACTGAAATGAGCGATTGAGCTATTATCTTTGCATATATGTTCAGGGTTGCACAGTTGGATATGCAGTCACAGAAGAGACCTCTTATCATAATTTAATGGGCTTAACATGGGGAACTAAATGCCTTCAAATTGCAAATCCACCTTGGAGACCCAGGATCAAGGGTCCTGCTTTGAGTCATGCTGTCAGTCACCTGCAGTCTGTGGTTTGAAGATGGCAAATGCTTAGCTGTGGTAATTTGACTTGAACTCTTCACTGATATGGGTTGTTCTTCCCAAAAATATGGTGTCACACTTTATTTTAAGTTACAATTCTCTCTATTAACGAACCATTAAGTAAGACTTTTAGCTCAGTTAGGCATGGGTCGGTATAAGATTCTGATGGTATGATAACCTTGGATTAAACTACTACGGTATTGTAGTTACTACTCTAAAATATGTTCTTTTTAAATGTCAAACAACAACTTTTCCCAATTAAACACAATATATTTAATTTTAAGGAACATTTAAATTATATTGTAACAGTAAACATGTCAGGCTAAATACTTCAAAATAAACCATTGACTTCTGCTGTCTTCATTAGTTTCAAAATCACAGATTTCTTCACAATTTGAAAACGCATCTTTAGATATCTTTTTTTTTTGGTGTTTAAACATATTGTTTGCTCAATTGTGGGCTGACCAGTTATTGATGTGGTATCTCCTTTGCTGCTGGAGATACTGTTGCCCTGTTGCTCTTTTAAAACCTTGACATTTCTGAACCGCTGTTATCCTTGAAACCAGTTATCATCCCATACCTAAGCTCAATATACTAGTAATTTGCTGCTTAGTAAAGCTAGTGAAAGCTAGTAATGTAACAGTTGTGTTTAGGTATTGGCTATTTTCTTTAAGGAGGCTCTCTTAGTGGTCAAGAAGACAAATTCTCACCCAAAGTGTCTTTTAAAGTTTTATTCTTTGCAAAGAAGGTCAGACAGTCATACAGCAATGCAGGTTTCTGCAGAGTGGGAGACACAGAAACAGAGTGTGTTCTCTTTTTATCTAGTTTGCTAAGCTCACAAGGCCATTAATGACATCAACACACACATTTAACCTTTGATTGCCTATATTTCAGTCTTAACTACCACAAGAATTAAAGAACAGACCTTTATAATGTATGTAAATGAATTTCCACCACAGTAGGTAGGTGTAAGAATGCAGAATAAGATATTACTTTAAAAGTACTAAAAACAGACCATATCTTAATAATAGGCAGGTGAATGAGTACGTGATCTAAAGTGTTAGTGGATGTTTGACATTAGAAGGTTTTCTGAATGATTATTTAACACTAATGGCTGGATTGAGGATGCTAAAAAATCAGCTTTGACACGACGGGGAAAAATATATAGAAAATATAAATAATTAAAAATATGTAAATGATTAAAAAATAAATATATTTGAATTCTTAGCTTGTATAATTATTACAAAATCCATTGCTGTCATGTCTGACTACAGTAATGATAAACCTTTTGTCTGGAGTAAAATTCATGACATACAGTTATTATCTCTGAACACCGCATTGTAATTAGACTGATCTCAGAGGGCGGTTACTTTAATAGATCGTTTTTAATGATGTTGCTTGCTAATATGAAAGTGTATGACCTTGCTAGCACATCCCATTATGTTACAACAAACATTAAGCCAGGGCTGCAAACTAATAGCTAAAGGCAGGTCGATTCCTTGGCAAAAATTGCTAAATGAAGTCATCACTGTGTGAAGACATCATTATGTAAATAGTGAGATGATTCAAATGAACTGCCCATTTGCAGTTTGATTTTATACATGTTCTGTGTTCTATTAGATGGCACAAAGCAGAATTATAACAGAACCTTAACTATATTTAGTATGATAAAACAGCATTGATTCATCCCCACGTGATCAACAACCAAAAGCGGCCAACAGGGGCATAATAAATTCTAATTCATACTACCAGGGGTGCCGCTAAGGGGGGGAAAGTTAGGATGATTCTAAGGGCCCATGCACTCTAGGGGCCCACAGAGATCTGCTTTATAATTTATAACAGTACTAAAATGTAATATAAATTATGAATATATTTCTAAATTACAAGTAAAACAATTTATTAGAAATAAAAAATAAAAATACGGCTTATATCTGCCCCTCGCGTCTGACACAACTGTCACTGTCAAATTGCACCCCCCCTCCTTTCGCTGTATGGTTCAGTCCGTCAGTAGCGGGAAGAGAGTTGAGTGCGATCGTCAGGTAAACTGTCAAAGCAGCGATGACCTCGAGGTTAACATCAGCTGCGTCTCAAATCGCATACGTATGCACTATTCTTCGCCATTTTTTTTTGTATAAATATTGTCAGTAGTGCGTTCACACTGAAAACTCTAACAATAATGCACTTTATTTACCCGGATGATGCACTCATTCAGCCGGTAAACAGAAATGTGTAACGATGGACACTTCACACACTCAACGACCACACTTGGCTCACGTAACAGAAGGAGCGGAGCTATCAGGCGCACATGTTCATTCATTCATTTTCTTTTCGGCTTAGTCCCTTTATTAATCCGGGGTCGCCACAGCGGAATGAACCGCCAACTTATCCAGCATTTGTTTTACGCAGCGGATGCCCTTCCAGCCACAACCCATCTCTGGGAAACACATCCATACATTCTCATTCACACACATACACTACGGACAATTTAGCTTACCCAATTCACCTGTACCGCATATCTTTGGACTGTGGGGGACACCGGAGCACCCGGAGGAAACCCACGCAACCACGGGGAGAACATGCAAACTCCACACAGAAATGCCAACTGGCCCAGCCGGGGATCGAACCAGCGACCTTCTTGCTGTGAGGCGAACGTGCTACTCACTATGCCACCGTGGCGCCAGCGCACATGTTGGATAACTTTATTTTTTTTGGATTGTGAGAGCAGTATTCTGTGAGAGTGATTATAGCGCCTCCCGATGGTGAATGCGTTTACACTCATGCCAGGTAGGCTATTATTTGGTATTTTTGTCATTTATTTCATTAGCTGCATCCCAAATGACAAACTATACACTAAATCAATAAGATACAAAATTATACTACAATGAGACCCATAAATAAGAAATGTTCATTTGTTTAAACTGACCATTACTTAAATGGCAAAACCCTGGCCTTCTTGCTGGCAAATAAAAAAAATGTAAACAAATTTTTATTAACAGAGTGCAAAATCCAGCACACTGCAAACCAAATAAACACAACATAAATACATTTGAAACGGTCTGTTGATTAACCTGACAGTGACTTAAATTCCAAGTGCCAAACGCCTGGCCTTCTTGCTTGCAAAATCCTCAATCAAAGTGTATTGCACACTGTATGAGACACTATTGCAGTACAGTTATTTATATAGTTACACATTGGTGTTTTGTGTTTAGAAATGTAAAATTTTCAGGGAATATTTTATTACTGTTCCTTTTTTTGTACTACATTTACATTTGAAGCTACAGTCATGGCCGTTCTCTTACTTAATACTGATAAGTAGTGGACAAAATCAATAATAAAATGCATACGTCAGTATAACTACATTGCATACAGAGTTTGGATAGCTAGGTTGGTAGTAGGGGGCCCATCCTCATATTTTTTCATGGGGCCCAAAACTGCTAGCGGCGCCCCTGCATACTACCATGATAATACATTTTGAATACCCTAACTCGTAGGATGTAATAAAGGCGACAACTCTCCACACTCAATCTCTGCATCATCACTTTGTCATCACTTTTTACTTACACAAAAACTTTTGTTTGTTGTGAATATGCTAAATGACATATACTGCGCCTTTAAAACTACATGTTCTTAACACTTTTTGATTTTTACTTTAAATTTTTAACCAGTTAGTGATGATATGTTACCTACCTGATCAACAATTCTAAATACAAGCTAATAACAAGCAATACCATAGACGTGTGTAATTCTTAAACTGTTTCTGGAACAGTTCAATGTTTTTATCACTTGAGGTAGTTTTTAAAAGTTGCTAAAAGCTGCCAAATAATTGTTAAATTACCTAACTTTCTTATTTCATAGATTTATTTATTTATTTTAATTATTTTTTTAATTTATTTACATTGGCACAAAAATTCTGTGACAAACTTTTCACAGTCACCAGCGATCTAGCAATTGCGGATCGCTGGAGAGCTAAAAATGTGCCACCAAATGAACTACAAAGCCCAGCATGCACCACACACACACCGGTACCTAATCCTGATTGATTGCAAATACGCACAGCTGAAGCTGCTCAAGGACCCATTACATGGATTATTTATGCAGCACACACACACTGACATTGCTTAGTCTTGTTTTTACCTGTAACCATTACGAAGCATTTTTCTTGCCTTGTTCTCCTGTGCCATGTTTCTAGACCTATCTTTGTTTATCATTTTTGCTGTTAGCTGCATTTGTACTCTTTTGGATTGCCCTTTATAATTCCGTTTGCTCATGTGTTTGACCTTTTGCATGCCTTACCATTCTTTGTTAATAGAAACACAGCCATTGCATCCTAACCTCCGTTGTCCAGCATCCTATGTTGCACTTTTACATGGGTATACATTATTTTTTACAAGAGTTTTAACATCACAAACTGTATACGAGGTAAAGGAAAGAATAAAGAGAAAAAGAAATTTAGAGAAAAATGAGGGAAAAAAACTAAATAGAAAAGGAAAGGAAAAATAAATGATCTGGGCTGTTTCTGTTAGGCTTCAATTGCTGCTTTTTTTGTTAAAGCATACAATTAATGGATTCCATGTTACATACATTTTTTATTTTATTTCATTAAGGGAAAGTCTGATATTTTCAATCTGCTTTTTTAATCAGAAATGTATATTAAATGTAGTCAGAGTTAACAGTTCTTATTTTAATTAGCCTGTTTTTTAAAACTAGAAGCATTGGGTGAAATATCTTTATTGCCCAACTTTCTCGCTTGCCGGCTGTTACTGACATCTATCAATATCTGTCCATAGTAAGCTCTTCTAGTCCTATACAGTGAGCATTTGCATGTTGTTGACTTTGTATTGATTTGTCAGTAGGTGACATGAGGGCGGGCGATGAGCGAAAAGAGCTGCAGACATACATGAGAATGAGATGCGGATCATAATGGAGAGGTCAAGCTCACAGGGGAAGCCCAGAGGAGGGGAGAGCCTGAGAAATACTAAATTCCCCCCAGCTGTGAGCACCCAGTGTCCCGTCCCCCCACTCCCGCTTTTACATATCCACTTTTCCCTCAATCGACCACTAGACTTCGGATGTGAAACAAATAATTTCAAATACTAAGGCTGCACTACAAATAAACCAGGTACATAATGAAAAAATATTTAGAGGTATGTTTGCTTTTGCTTTATTTTTCTGTCATTAAAATTATTTTACTGTTATTTAAAAAAAAAAACATCACAAGCATATCTGTGGCCAAACTCTTTTGAGTTCACTGAGTGATTCCTCCAGATTATTTTTTCTTTGTATTTCCTACAGTACAGTAACATTTATTACATTATGTTGTATAGTGTTAAATGTTTTTGAGATAATTCATTCATTCATCCATTTTCTTTTAGGCTTAGTCCCATTATTAATCAGGGGTCGCCAAGCCAGAGTGAACCACCAACTTATCCAGCATATGTTTTATGCATCGGATGCCCTTCCAGCTGCTACTCATCACTGGGATACATCCATACACACTCATTCACACTCATACACTACGTACAATTTAGCTCACCCAATTCACCTGTAGCATATCTTTTGACAGTGGGGGAAACCAGAGCACCCAGAGGAAACCCACATGAATACGGGGAGAAACATGCCAACTCTACACCGAAATGCCAACTGACCCACCCGAGGCTAGAATAAGGGTCCTTCTTACTGTGAGGCGATTGTGTTACCCGCTGGGCCACCGTGATGCCCATTTTTGAGATTATTCATGGTCTGCTAAAAGTAATTTTTAAGGGATAAACTTTGAAGGGTATAATGCATGCTATGTGTACCCAGCCCCTTTTAAACTCTTGATTGCTTGTAGTTTAATGAAAGTTACTTCCATAAGTTATGCAAAGCATCAAGGGATGTAGAAGTACGACAGTATGATATGTCATGTGTTATGAAGTCATATGTGTCTCAAAAATAATACATTTACTAAATAAAATTTTTACATGCACAAGACAGTTCCTATTTAAAAAATCCAATTAGTAAATTCAAGACACAATTCTGGGCAGCACGGTGGCGCAATGGGGAGCGCTTTCACCTCACAGCAAGAAGGTTGCTGGTTCAAGCCTCAGCTGGGTCAGTTGGCATTTCTATGTGGAGTTTGCATGTTCTCCCAGTGTTTGCTTGGGTTTCCTCCGGGTGCTCACAAGTCCAAAGACATGCGCTTTAGGTGAATTGGGTGAGCTAAACTGTCCATAGTGTGTGAATGAGTGTGTGTGGTGTTTTCCAGTAATGGGTTGCAGCTGGAAGGGCATCCACTGTGTAAAACACATGCTGGATAGGTTGGCGGTTCATTGCGCTGTGGCGACCCCAGATTAATAAAGAGGACTAAGCCGACAAGAGAATGAATGAATGAATGAAAACACAATTCTTAAATGCACAAAACCCGTTTGTAAATTGATTTCACGCATTTATGAATGATTTTATGCATTTAGCATGGAATTTGTTTGCTGTATGAGTGCACCGTGCATTTCAAGCATGCAGCTGTAACATCATAGGCTTGTTCCAAATGACCCACACTATCCACATGAGATATGCTGATTGCAGTCGTGGGAGGAGTTTAGAGACTGCAGTCTGGTCGGACACTGTGCTTTCAGTATGGTGGGGTGAACCAACTAAACAAAACTTTTGTTGCAGTATTTGTTGTTTGAAATAATACAGAGCACAATATCTACAAATCTACAATATCTGCAAATAATTTTCAGTAACTTTATTTCACAATATATTTGTTAATATTCATTTTTTGCATCAAAATTTACAGTGGTTTTAAAAATTTAAATAGTTGAAATCTAAATTTCAATTGTTGATATTTAAACTTTGAATTATTGATATCAACTATGCATTTTTTATATCAATAATTCAAATTGAGATATTAACAATTTCCTTTTGATATCAGCGATTATTATTAATAATAATAATAATAATAATAATAATAATAATAATAATAATAATAATAATAATAATAATAATAATAATAATA
>CAIGQQ010036980.1:516889-533328 GCA_903798035.1 Danio albolineatus | reverse complement strand
CACACACACACACACATACGTACACACACACACACACACACACACACACACACACACACACACACACACACACACACACACACACACATTCAGCCCATTAACTGGGGAAAACAAGTTGCCATTTCTTTTTTTCCGATGTCTGTAAGGCACTATCTGTACTGGAGCTGTACTGGAATCAGCATGTATTAAATATTCATGATGGCCTGTATGTGACCTCTCAATCTATATGTACCGGTTCAAACACAGAATACAGTGTCTATGGCTGTTTTATAAGTAAATGATTCTTTTCAATTCCCTATATTTGCTCCTAAAAAAGAGGAGTCGTTCAGAAATATGTTGTCCAGTTTATTTTTAGCTGAATATTTTTGGTCCCGTTCAGTGCATTTTCACCAGCTGCTGTGCCTCTAATGAACACTTATTGCTTAGTATCCCGGCAACAGCACACAGGTGCATTTTATACATTTTCAGTTTTACCTCCCGTTTTTTACGCCTTCATAAGCCTGCCATTATAAAGTCTGATTTAACAACGTGGTGCCTGACAGACCTAATAATGTAAAATGGGCCGGATGTTTTTTTTTTACCTTCCATTTTGACTAAAAAAGCAGATAACGCACACACACACACATACTGCATGGGTAATGGGCGTAGCACACACACCTCCTCTGGGACAAGCTTTATTCTGAAGCACACATATATACTCACAAACACCCCTCACCCGATGCTGTTGCTATGGAGTCCTAGCGACCAGGTTGTCTACCATTGGCCACGGCAGGGACTCGGGTTTGATGAAGAAGCTATTGGGTTGCATTTGTGTTCAGATGGGAGAAGGAAGAAAGTGAGATGAAAAGAAAGATGGATAGAGCGTATAAGCAATGTGGAGAGAAAACAAAACTAAAATGTTTGCCCGATTTAAGATTAAAGGCAAGCTTATTAGTACTTTTATAAAATTTATATTATTATTTTTCAAGTGCTGCTGGAGAGAAGATTTTTAAACACATTTTTCATAACATACTTCTAATAACTAATTTTTTTTGTCTTTGCCATGATGACAATACATAATATTTTATATATGTAAGTGCAACTTAAAAACTAAACTAGGTTAAACTACAAGTTAGAACAGTTGGACTAAAAATATTGAAAATATTATAAAATGAATTTTATAATTGCTTCTATTCAAGCCAAACTAAACGAAATAAGACATTGACCAGAAGAAAAAATATAATAGGGAATATTGTGAAATTTTCCTTGCTCTGTTAAATGTCACTTGGGTGTCAGGATTCAGGTTCCATGTGCTTTTGTTTAATCAGATAATTCTTTTGTTCTGTTTTCCCGCCATTTGTTAGTATTTATTAGTTTCACCTGTGTTCACTCCCCTGTTTGTCATTAGTTAATCGTGTCTTGTATATTTATTCTCTCTAGTTTTTGTTTATTCTTGTATTGTCAACCTCCTCGTCATCTTGGTCTCTGATGCTGCGGTCACACTAGAGTTTGAGAAAACAAAATTCTGTCATATGGCGGTGCGAAAAGCAGCGGGATTAGACATTAAAAAGCAAGCGGTTGCTCCATATTTTAAAATTCAGTACCACTTTATATTAAGTGTCCTTAACTACTATGTACTTGCATCAAAAAATAAATACAATATACTTACTGTGTTCATAATGTATTTGAAAACACTTATGGTTCGGATAGGGGTAGGGTTGAGGACAAGTTTGGTGGTATCGGTAGGTTTAAGGGTGGTTTATGATGGTCAACTGTGTATTTACAAATGTAATTACAGAAATTATCACAGATGTATTTACATACAGGTATTTAATCAAGCATAATAAGTACAACGTGAAAACATGTATTTACACAGTAAGTACATTGTAATGTATTATTAGTTTTGGTGTAAGTACATATTAGTTAAGGCCACTTAATATAAAGTGGGACCTAGAGAGATCAAGTTTGGATCTTCTATTGGTATTATGCAGTCACGTGATGCAATCTGCAGATCAGTGTTCACCAAGCTTGAACTTTCTAACACAGTGAACTGCAAAAACTTGCCACATGACCTTGTGTTTCCGGTCTGTTGCAGTTGCATGTTTATGAATGGAAGTCTATGGTGCTCAACCGCTACTGTAAACGCGGCTTTAGCCGGTCCTGTTTCCCAAGATAATTTTAATTATTAGTAGATGTTTTGATAATACTGGTTTCCTGTGCGTTTGTGAAGAATACACCTGTTACAGAGAAATATAAATAAAAAAGATATATGTATTATATGTATATAAAAAAGAAAATTTCACAGGAGGGCTAATAATTTTTCCTTAAACATTATATTTCATTCTTACAAATTCTTTCTTCAAATGTCTGTGTCAATGTCTCACAATTTATATAGATAAATTGTATTGTTTTTACTATATAGTTTTGTTTTTTACTGTATAGTTTTGAAACTCCAAGAACGAGGTCTGAATTGACCATTAAAAAGTTACAGCTATCTCTTTATTTTATCCTGTGACATTAATGGTCTTCTCTATCAGTGTCTAACTGTAGCATTTGCTAAATGTTTGCATTCAATTCTCTGATTTGTCGTTTTAAAAGCGGATGAATTGTTGAGAAACAAAACATTCGATTTAATCAATAATATCAGAACAATCACCAGCACTAGAAAAAAGAAAGAATGAAATTAACTTAAGACACGATTGTGTGAATTAGTTTCTGGATCATTAGTGTTTCTGAGTGTGTCGTAAATGATTATTTTAAGTAATTAGAGTCCTGGAGATCATTGACAGCACAGTGTAAATACACTTCAATGCAAATGGATCAGAAAAAAAGGAACTATGTGGTGTTTTTCAACAAATACAGCATCTTTGTGGAAAAACTGTAACATCATGTGGCATTTAAACATGTAACACCGTATAAACCTCTTATCTTGAACATCTTATGGAGCAAATGCAACAAACAAAGTATACATTTTCCTTGACAGGTGTTAGGAGTAGGATTTGTTTCTGTTGTGTCTCCTCAGGCACAAACACATCTCGTCTTATTGAGTTACAGGTCATCCGCACAGCGAACCAGATTTTTATAATCCACTAAGGTAGAACAATTGAGATCAAATATAAAATCAATACAAAAACACCACGGAGAAGCTTTTCTATTGGACTGTTTACTTGAATGTGTGACCTTTGTGCAATTGGATGAATGCTGAATTAAACAGTGCAGGAGGAAATGAGGGGAAACAGAATGTGCTGGCGGAGATTAGACAGAATCCAATTTCACTGAAGACTGAAGCTGCGCTGAAAGAGTGTAGGAGGGTGGTCTTCTTTAAGGGTATATGAGAGGAAGGGGGTCTTAAATATTTCAGTTGTGGCACAGCGTGTTTTGGTCATGAAGCTGACTGATAAAGCACTGCAAGGTTTATATGTGATAACCATGGAATGAAGGAAAGAGAATTTTAGGTTACTGTATGGAGGTATATAACAGCAGGCTTTCTGAGTTATAAAGAGATCACCCAAGATTATTATTATTTTCCATTCACAGATTTACTGACATTTCTGAGTATTACATTAAGACATTTTTAGTGATTTCTTATAATGCAAGCCAATGGATGCTTCCAATCTAAGAGTCAAAAAATAAGCACAAGCTAAGCAAAATTCACGCTCATGGTAATATGTAGAGTTCTTATGAAGTCTAGGGTTTTGCAATACTGGACAATATTGTTTCTTTGCGTTTACATATATGGGAGATCCACACTTATGTATTTTTTTTACATGAAACTGTTGTGGACATGTTCCTTTTGCTGAGGCTGTGGATTAGAGGTAATGACATTGCAAATAATGTCCAGTTTCTTGCACAGACTTATTATTTTGGTTCTTAAGACCTCAATGTGGCATCAAGAGCCTTGCATTTGTATTGTCTGTGTATGTTTTGTTGACTGCCAAAATGTTCAGTTGCCGTTGATTTAAATTTAATGAGTCACCAAGATCCACAGTTTTAGCTAAAATTCTTTTTTAACATACAAGTCAAGAAAAGGTCATCTCCAATGGGCCAAATTAAAAAGCACATTTTCATTTTTGGGTGAATAGATTCGGCTTGTTGTAATATCGTGAAACGTAATGACTTTAATAACGGCTTTCTGGTATGAAGGTCAGATTTAGAATTAATCTGAATGACTGTTTAACAAAGAGATTTTGCTTGTTTAAGTCTTAAAGTTAATGGTGTTGTACAGTAACTCTACACATACTGTACAAGCTGCGTCCCAAATGACACTACACTATGCATTTATGCACCATGTACTTATGCACTTGCACACTCAACAGCGTAGTATACTGGATGTATATACTGTAGTGTTGTCCCAAACGGAGCAATAATGGCTTTTTTACTAAGCGAAAGTTCAAACCGTTTCCCCAGTGACGTTTGACGGTTGCCAAATTAGTGAAATAAATGACCAAAATACCAAATAATACTTACCATTGGGAAAGTTACCATTCCGTTAAATTTTCATTTAAATTGATTTTATCAAATTACAGGGATAGTTCATCCGAAAATGAAAATCTGCTCACACTCAAGTGGTTCTAAACCAAACTTTCTTTCTTCTGTTGATCACAAAACAAGGTATTTTGAAAAATGTTGGAAAAAGCTGTGTTTGACATCAATAGTAAAAACAAAAACACTATAGACGTCAGTGGTTGTTATTTCCAACATTCTTCATTAAATCTGCCTGACTTGTAACAATTAAAATTTTGGGGTGAACTATCCCATTAAACACAACAGTTATATATTTTTTAATTTTTTTATTTATTTATTTATTTTTATTTTATTTTAATTTTTTATTTATTTATTTATATTTTTATGTATGCATGTATGTATGTATGTATGTATGTATGTATGTATGTATGTATGTATGTATGTATGTATTTATTTATTTATTTATTTATTTATTTATTTATTTATTTATTTATTTATTTAAGTACATGCTTTAAAAGAAGTCACTAATGCTCACCACCAGACCTATTCTACATTTATTTGATTAATAAATGGAATAATAAAAAATCGTATTTTTCGATTGAGGTTGCGCATTGAGGTTGATGTTTGACTCAAGGTCATTTGCCGATCCTTCCCCACTCTCTGCTCCTTATGCTTTACTGTCTGTTATCACCACTGTCTTATCCCAAAAACCCATAAAAATATATTATTAAAGAAATGAAAAGATTTGTTTTTTTAAGTTTTACTTTTTTTATTAATTAATTGTCATACTGGCCCTAAACATTCATTTTAACGTAACAAAACTGTTCTCTTTTTGCATGTTGTCTCTTTAAAGCACAAAATTTAGATTTGTTTACTTTAAATTAATCAACGATTCTCTGTAGTCATCCATCCTTAAAGTACTTCAAGCAAAAATGTTGAAGTTTTTGATCTTCAAGAGACGAAGTCCTCACCGTCAGGTCATTTCAAATCTATGCTGTCTTAAAAAGTGTGATAAATGTGTTTTTTTTTTGTCACTACAAACTCATCAAAGCATCATGACCCAGATCTTCTCCTTGCCGCAAGGATCTGTCTCTCTCGTACCACCTTTAGAAGAGTAGGTCAGCATCTGGCAGCTTCCGGTAAAACATTCAGGCAGCTCTCCTGCTCAGGAGAATAGTGGTTGCATAAACTAAATCTGCTTTTGAATATACACCAGAAGCCTTTTATGTCAAAGCATATAACCAAATCTATTTGAATCCACACCAGAAAATATTTGTATATCACAAACCAGTGGTGTAGTGGACAGTATGTGCAGGTATACAGTCAGTGTATTGTTTATGAGTTGCCATTGCTAATACCCACTTCTAAATGCTTTCTGATGCACATTAAGTGTTCTGGCGACATTCTACAGTCTCTGTCAAACATAATGTGTTTTTGGTGTTCCGAAGCACCTTTTTACAAGTAATTTTCTGTTGGGAAAATTATGGAGTCTGTACTTTTTTTTCACTCACATATATTTTGCCTCCTGTTTTTTGTCGAATTATGACAAATCTTCATGACAAATCATGGATTGATTTGAGCAGAAATTTTTTTCTAGTTTATGTTTTTATCTGTTGTCCAGTGGAATGAATGTAGGGGTGGGCTTTTTGTTGTGGGCCAGAATTGATAGCAAAAACTACAGCTCTTCTGTGACTGAGGCCCAATTCCAATTTTATTTTTAAAAAATTTGTAATAATGACAATTATGCATCTCCTGACTTCTGTGTGCAGCCATGCTGCCGTTGTAGATGGTTTTGAGTGTGGTCGTGGAAAATCTCTGTTTCAAGGGGTTCTAGCCCTTCCCCTCAGCCCTACACTCATTCATTCATTTATTCATTTTCTTTTCGGCTTAGTCCCTTCATTAATCCGGGGTCGCCACAGCTGAATGAACCGCCAACTTATCCAGCATTTGTTTTACGCAGCGAATGCCCTTCCAGCTGCAACCCATCTCTGGGAAACATCCATACACACTCATTCGCACTCATACACTACGGACAATTTAGCTTACCCAATTCACCTATACCATGTCTTTGGACATGTGGGGGAAACCGGAGCACCCGGAGGAAACCCACGCAACCACGGGGAGAACATGCAAACTCCACACAGAAATGCCAACTGACCCAGTCAAGGCTCGAACCAGCAACCTTCTTGCTGTGAGGCGAACGTGCTACTCACTACGCCACCGTGGCGCCCATCAGCCCTATGCCTTCAAGCTAAAGAAAATTGGGACACCCGTACCCCTCCATGTGGACAAGCAAAATGAGGGGTGGGGGAAAAGGAAAGGGCTAAGGGGTCGAATTGGGGTTGGGCCTAATATTGACCCAATACTAACCCATTTTGAGGTGAGTTATAAGTTATAGGTTTTTGGGTTCACCCAAAAATGAAAACACTTTTATCAATCACTCACCATCAAGACGCCATTCTAATCCCCCAGAGCTTTGTTCATCTTCGAAACAAAAATAAAGTTATTTTAGATGAAATCCAAGAGCTCTTTCATCCTCCATGGATAGCAATGGTGCAGAGATGTTCAAAGAGGCCAAAAAAAGAAACCAAACATTTTGTCAAAACATTTTTGTGCTCAAAAATGGTGAGCACAAAAAACACAAGAACACTTTTGTGCTCCAGGAAATACTGCAAAAAATGACATTGTTTGCCAATTTCTTGTCTTCCACATTAGGTCAGTGTGCAGATTTACTGTTAGATCCTGTAGTTAATGCACCCAGATCTAAGGTGGAAGTCATTAACAAACAAAGTCGCGTTTTGGAGCTAAAAGGTCTTAGAGCTTTGTATGATTAATGTTAAATGACTGAAGATGTTTTGACAATGTTTTTGGATCCTTTTTTGGACATCTTGAGACCATTGCTTTCTATGGAGGTTCGGAGAACGCGCTGATTTAATCTAAAATAACTTAATTTGTGTTTTGAGTATGAATGAACATCTTAGGAGATTGTAACGACATGAGGGTGAGTAATTAATAACAGAATTTTAACTCTTTGGTGAACTAACGCTTTAATATGCGAAGCTAGTCTTAAATGTCATGTTATAGCACATGGCGTTGATCGCTTGCTTTAAAAAAAAATACATACATAAATATATAAAAATTGGGGCTTTAATTTACCGGCATACCCACTTCGCCAGGCACCACTGGCTCAATAGTGTCATTTTCCAGGTTTTTCCTGGTCTAAATTATTCTTGAATTTACATCAGGTAAAAACTGACAGCAGTAAGTGGGAGGAAGAGGTGGAGGAGGAAGAGTTTCGGCTCTAATCAGGAAGAGGCGGGATTGATTTATCGTTCCCCTTAGGGCTATAGATGCGCCTCTTCATCCCTCCCCCGTCTTCTTCCCGCTCTCCGTCAAACTGCTCCTCATCCTGCTTCTCCGTGGTCCCCCTTTTCTCAGCCTCCTCCCTCTCGTCTCCCTGCCGCCCCCCATCCGTGCCTCCGTTCTCTCCATCCTCTCTCCTGGTAGAACTAGGTCATTCTGCAACACTGAACCATCGCTCCTGCCAACCATGAGAGCCGCACACTCATCTGTCCCCTCTGTCTTACCTTAACTGGGGTCTTTTTTGTGCATTTAGCTCGTTTGTCTGTTTTGTTTTATCCTTATTAGGTTTGATTTGTGTGTCTGCATGTCCTTAAGTCAACTTTGAAGAAAAAATGTTTAGCATGTTGACGTTGCATATTTTTCTTGTAAAACCACTGCCCATCTATCTGCCCCATTATTACTTCTTCTGTCTGTTGCTTAGTTCGCTAGGTGGTTTCCAGAGTATTCTTATATTTGAGTTTGTTGCTATACTGTACAGTTGCTAGGATGTTCTTGGGGTTGTTATACATTTGATGGTTTGGATGGTTGCTATGTGGTAGCTAGGATGTTCTGACTGTTTTTGAGCATGTCTTGCAGGTTTAAGGATCTTGTGCATTTAGTGTTCTAGATGTTGTTAGGATGTTCTAACTGTTTTTGGAGTTGTTGTTTTGCAGTTGTTAGAATGATTTTGGTGTTGCTGTAATACATCTGGAGTTCTGGCAGATGCTGGGTGGTTGTTAGGAATGTGCTTATCATTTCTGAGCTTGTTGCTTTTGCAGTTACTAGGATTTTTTTGTTGGTGTTCTGTGGATTTTCTCTGTGTTGCTATAGGTGTTTTGGGGGAGCTTGTTGCTTGCAGTTGCTAGGATGTTCTTGGGGTTGTTTACAGTTGTTGTTCCTGATAGTTGCTGGGACGAGTAGTTGATTGGACTTTTTTTGAGTGTTTCTGTGCTTCGTACTAGGCAGTTGTTAATATGGTTTTGTGGATGTTATGCCTTTTGGTGTTTTGAGAGTTTCTAGGGTGTTCTAATGTTTTATCCTGAGAATATGGTCCTGAGTACGTTTCTGGAGGCCGCAAAATACGTCCAGTGAGGTACGTCTTTTTGCACTTTTTGTTTTCGCAATCCATGAGAGTCCGCTGCGGATGCTTTTTGAGATCTCAAATGTCTCTCGAGTGTCGTTCACGCCTGCTGTTCTCGCGTAAACCCACCAGAGGCCGCTGTCGGCTGACTGTTTGGCTGGCTGACTGAATAACTGACTGACCATACAATCGACTGACACACCCTCCCCCTTCCCTAAACCCAACCAAAATTTTATTGATTGACCCACCCACACTCTTCCCTAAACCCAACCAACAACTTTCAAAACAGCAATCCAGAATAAAATAAAAGCCCTCGTCTCATTTTTACCATATTTTCAGACTCTACCACATTCTCTCCATGGTATTTACTGGTTTATTTCATTATTTGGATTCTGTTTTTGTCTTACCTGCTTTCTGAAGCACTCCTCGCTGGACTCGTACCCGTCATCATGGTCAACTCCTCTCTGCGTCTTGAGTCCGCAGACAAACACGGCGAGCTAACGAGACAAACTGGTTGCAGCGGTAAAGTCATCCACACGAGGCGAGCAGTCAGCTGGTAAGCGTGAAAAGAAATGGCGTCACACCACCCCGTAGCGTTCATTTAAAAAAATCAAACGCAGACATACGTACCTCTGACCACATAATGTGCGATCTCCAGAAAGGTTCATGGGACTATGTTTTCACAATGAGCCTGTGATGGTTTTTTTGAGCTTGTTGCTCAACAGTTGCTAGAACTGTTTTAAGGTTGTTAACCCCTTAGCCAGCGCCCTGACGTGGTCGCACTGAGATGCTATTTTTCCCACATGTCAGTATTTTTAAATAGATTACACCACAAGTGGATTTCAGGTGTTGGAAGGATGCTCTAATGTTTTTTTTTAGCTTATTATTCCTAAACAGCTTCTAGGATGCTTTTAAATTTGTTATGTAGAGTTGTTGTCCTGGTGGTGGCTGCTAGGATGTTGGTATTAATTTCAATGCAGTTGTTAGGATGTATGCATTTAGTCTTCTTGGGTTGTTCTGACTGTTTCTGAGCTTGTTTCTACTCAGTTGCTAGGATGTTCTTGAGGTTGTTGTACTGGTGTTGTTCTGGAAGGTTTCTAAGTGGTTGTTAGGGTAATAAAAAGTTTTTGAGCGTGTTACTATTTATTTAATGAGTGTTATAGGGATGTCTGATGTAGTGTTCTTGAGGGTAGCCCTGAGGTTGATAAGGTGGTTGCTGGGGTAAACTGACTGTTTTTGTTATGCGGTTGCTATTATGTTTTGCAGAGAGTTCTGTTTGAAGGCTGTCCTCAATTATCCTCAAGCCAACCTGGCCATCTGTGTGGGCTACTATTTCTATGGCCTTGTGACCTGTAAAGGCTAATAAGATCCGGTAATGGATGGTGTCAGAGGTCGGACAGGAAGAGTATTCTGTAAGGAGCAGATGTTACTGGACAATTTTTGGGGGACAGACAATAGATGTAAAACTTTGTTTACATGCTTTACAATACATGTAAAGCATGTAAACATTGCGCTTGAAGGAGAGGCAAGAAAAACCTTTTGCGCCCTCCTGGGGAGAGCTCTAGTGAAGTGTGAGCAAGAGGCTGTGTGTGTGTGTTTGCTTGACTGAACTGGTTGTCTGGTTGTCAACAAGAACAGTTCAGACTACCTTCCTCTATGCTTTTGTGGGTTGCCTTTGGTTTGAAGTGTCATGTCAGAACTTTCAATTTTGGTCACACAAAATGACTCAATGGTTATCATAATCATTTTAGATCTGACTACTCTGATAGGCTTGCAAGCCAACACCATGTGAATGTTAACTTGAAGGGATAGTTCACCCAAAAAATGAAAATTTAGCCACCATTTACTCCCATGCAAGTGGTTCCAAAGCTTTATGAGATTGAAGAAGAATTTTGCAATCAGGCAGGCACAAATATTGATTAAATTACATAAAAAAATACTAATGTAATGACATAAATGAATACCAGTTTTCAACATTCTTCAAAATGTCTCTTTTTATGCTCAACAGAAGAGGAAAAATTACTTTGGAAGTGGTGAACGAATGTAAATGATGATAGATTGTCGAATGTCAAATGTACCACCTTTTAAAGTATACTGTATTTGATAAGGTACAGCATATTAACATTTAATTATATTTCTAACACAACTAAGGTGCCTTTGATTGTTTTCTTTAGTGCTTTGAGAGATTCTAGGAGGTTGCTAGGGTGTTATTGGTGTTTATGATTATGTTGCTCTGCATTATTTTGCAGTTTGATTTTGTAATCAAGTGGATATCAAGATTTGTATTAATTGGCATATATATCGGTTATTGCCTTCCGATTATAAAACATTTTGTTTAAACGAAATGTATTTATTTTTTCTTTAAAAAAAATGTTTTACTGTGAGTGACAACACATTGATCATTTCAAGATTCAGATCATTAGACCTCTTTTTCTTGTCTATCAGGCAAAAAAGTACTAAGTACACCTCTCCTCTGCTAGTAATGTGATGTACCATTCATACTCAGAGCACAAATGGGGTTACAAATAGCATCTGGAGTTAGGTCAAGTGGTGTGTGTAGCAAAAAAAAAATATTGTCGACATTTCAGAATTGTGCAACTGGGAAATGTAATGGACACAGACAAGCTGTCCCCAAGTCGCACACATCTTGTATGTCTCGAATAAACTGGCGCAGAGTATTTCATGTATGTTCTCTTACTCAGCATCTGTAATGTCCTTAGAGATCAATCTGTTCCACTGGAGAGCAAGACGTCAGCAGGATTCACTCTACACATCTATCAGCACTTCATCCATCGCTCTGTATTAGTCACATCTCTCCCACTCATTTGATTCTGTTTTATTGTTTTTTCTCCTTCACTTTCTTTCTCAATATAGTGCAGTGTTGAAGGGCCTTGTGGTGTCTCTGTCTGACAGAAGTTGAGATTTCATGCCTTTGAGGGCACGGTTATTTTTATGGGTACTCAAGTACTCAGTCAGAGTTGTTAGGTTTTGATTTGGTTAGATTAATAATAATAAATGAACAAGGTGAACAATATTAAAATGCATGTTTGTAAATTGTTATATTCCTGTTTTTGTCTTTGCAGGTCTTAGAAGTCTCTGCCATCATCATCATTGAAACTGGACAAATTTTCAACGCTTTTGTGTAAGTTTTTGCTTATTATGCTGATGTTTTATTTTATTTTATTTTATTTTATTTTATTTTATTTTATTTTATTTTAGTTTAGTTTATTTTTACTTATTCCAAAGTGTTTAATTTTAATTAATTATAATAGATAATGTTACATTTATTTATTATTATTAATAATAACAAAAAATAAATAATAATAATAATATTTTTATTTTTCATTATTCATTATTTATTTCTACATTGTTCATGAATATTATGCTATTTTTTGCAACTGTTTATTTTATTTTATTTTGAGTTTGCTTATTCCAGTGTATTTTGTTTGAATTAATTATAATAGATAATATTTATTATACATATTTTTTTGTGTTGTTTATGCTTATTATGCAGATTATTTTATTTTATTTTATTTTATTTTTGCTTTTTCCAGTGAGTTTTGTTTTAATTAATAATAATAATACATATTATTACATTTATTTAATAATAGTTATATAATTCATTTTATTATACATGATTTATTTTTATTGGTTGTCATTGATCATTATACAAAATATTGCAGACACTGATCAGAATCAAGCATTTCAGAGAGTGATTTTGTAATTGCAACATTCATCTGCTTTTTTGGTTTATTTATTTTGTTTATATTATTTGCATATTTATCTACAGTATATTTGATTGCAGAATGGTTAGTTAGTTAGTTAGTTAATTGAGATTTAAATGTTATTATATTAATCTACTGCATTTACGCGTTACCCCCTGTTATGTCACGGTGAGTGTTCCCACTTGCATATTATCACATATCACCATACTATAGTATCTGAGGGCGTTTTTAAGTACATAAAATCTCCCTCATCCCCTCAGGTAAAATGAGTAGCGTTTTTGACGTCTGTTGAAAATGGAGTGTTAAACATGCATATGGTGTGTGTAAGTGACAGCTGTAGGGGCTTGTAGTCGGGCCTTCTAAGACACTGTGCCAGTGCTGAAGGGGGTCCGGCGAGGGTGAGAGGGGCGTCTGGGGCACAGAGAGGCACAACTCCACTGAGGGTAATTGGCTGTGATGGGCATGAGAGTATTTATAGAGCGTGTGTGTGTGTGTGTGTGTGTGTGTGTGTGTGTATATGTGTGTGTGTGTGCGTGTGTTTGGACTGCCTGGGGCAATACTACCATCAGTACATGAGGGAGAGAGAGAGAGAGAGAGAGAGACAGAGGTATGCAACCCTGAACTGCTGGAACCTTCAACCTACAGTGACACCAAGGACATATTTCTTCACTGTGCCATTTAAGGTTTTCTGGTTCATGTTTAAGATGCTTTAATGGTTGTTGGTCAATGGTCAAAAAAGCCTTTAGCCTTTAGATTGCACTTAAGCTGAATACTAGTATCTTACATATAAAACTAGGTATAAAAATAAAAATGTTATACTATCATCATGGCAAAGACAAAATAAATTAGCTATTCACATAATTAGGCTTAAAATGTGAGAAATCACAGTTTCACAGGAGAGCTCATAGTTTTGACTTCAACTGTATATTTATGCTTATTTATACTGCTTTATTGGTTTTACAGTAAATGATTCTGTACCAAAGGCAAAACTGGAACTACTCTAACAAAATAAAAGATTATGGTGCATAAATTCGTACACCCCAATGAGCGTGCTTGGAGAAAGCATACAATTATATATTAATTCATTTATATTGAGCTAAATTTGTGTAATAGATGATAATAATAATCTAAAATTCTGTAATAAGACTTAAGTATTTGTTGAAGAGTTGAACAAATACATATTTGTATTATTATTATTACACTGGCTATATGCAGTGGATTAATGACATGTATGATGGTAATTGTACACTGTAAAAATAGATGGGTTCCTCACAAATCCTTTATGTTGTCCCAATACAAATCAATTAAACTAGCTTTGCAAATTTAAGTGGGTTGAACATAAAACAATTAAAAAAAAAACTAAACTGAAAAAGTGTGATTCAGCTAATTTTAAATCAGTATTTTGAGCTAACAGCAAAAGTCATTTTTGAATGTAAAATATGAGGACAATCAAATACAAATCTTTAGACTTATCTCAAATGAACTGATATTGATAGATTTGGATTCAGAACAGCAGATTGTCCAAAACTGTAAATGAAATTGTATAGGTAGTAGGTAGTGCTGTTGCCTCATAGCAAGAAGGTCGCCGGTTCGAGCCTCAGCTGGGTCAGTTGGCATTTTTGTATGGAGTTTGCATGTTCTCCCCGTATTCGCATGGGTTTCCTCCGGGTGCTCTGGTTTCCCCCACAATCCAAAGACATGTGGTATAGGTGAATTGGGTAAGCTAAATTGTCCGTAGTGTATGTGTGTGTATGAGAATGTATGGATTTTTCCCAGAGATGGGTTGCAGCTGGAAGGGTATCCGCTGCGTAAAACAAATGCTGGATAAGTTGGCGGTTCATTCCGCTGTGGCGACCCCGATTAATAAAGGGACTAAGCCGAAAAGAAAATGAATGAATGAATGCTGTTTTACAGTTAGCAGTACATGAACTCCCACATGCACGTATTCTCAATTTGATTTAGCAGAAAGTACCTGCGCCCATTTTTTTATTATATTTTTAAGAAAAAGAAAAGTCTTGGTTGCAGTGATGTCTTGAAGTGCAGCTATTACCAAATGTGTCTTTTGTCACTGAATGAGGTTTTCCTGTGATTGCTGTTGCCTTCCTGCATTAAAAAGCTGTGATAAATGTCAGCATTTCTGAGTCAAGAGTCTAGCACTCGCCTGCTCTGATGGAGCTCAAGTGGGTTTCAGGACTATTATGTTTTTAATCACTGTTTCAGTTCCACACTGAAGTCTCATCTCACCTCAGAACGCCATTTGGGTAAAAGCATGTTTATTATTATTTTCTACTGAAATTTTCTCTTCTTTTTCTGTTGTTGATGAAAGGATATTGAATTGAAAGCATGCTAACATGAAACACGGATGCGCCTAGACATCCGTGAAATACGTGTTTAACTGTATAGCATTAATGAATCCAGAATGCAGTTGATGAGCTGGTGTTAACATAATTAAATGTTAGGCCTAAATTGAAAATAATTTAACTAAGGGCTGGATTTAACAGGGTCTAGATGTGATTTGAAGAAGCTTTTTCTGAAGTGTAAATGCAGGGTCCAAAATGAACCAATAATGGCAAGAACATTTAGACTCATTAATATTCCATGGACATCATTTTGACTCATTTCTTTTCTTAATTATTTAGTGGTCTTTGTCTTGGATATTTAAAAGAAATACTACAGATTTGAGTGTTTTTGCAGGGATGTAATTTTTGTCCAACAGTTAAGGGTACAAAAAACAACCTTTCTCAAGAGCTACTTTTGAAGGCGACATAAATAGTACATCTAAAGCTATTCTAGCATTAGTTTAATAGGGAGATACCATGTCATTATCCACCTCCTTTTTTCT
Organism: Danio albolineatus; assembly: GCA_903798035.1. Lineage (NCBI taxonomy): Eukaryota > Metazoa > Chordata > Actinopteri > Cypriniformes > Danionidae > Danio > Danio albolineatus. Next base: position 517,895 of record CAIGQQ010036980.1, on the reverse strand, counting down.
CTGGTTCAGTGAAAATTGACCAAAATATTTTTGTAGCAGATGTTGCACATTAAGTGTTTGTGAACGCCCATTGTTAACTACACATCGTTAAGGTCTGTATAAAAGGCCATCCAAGAGGGGGGAAAGTGCGTCATCATTCAGCTGACTCTCTGTAGTGGGTGTGTCGCTGCCGTGCGTCTGGCTGGTGTCTGTTCGGCTCCTATTCGTACTGTAGAGTGGTGGTTTTGAGCCATCGCGAGCCCTTTACGGAATCACGCTTCATAAGGCTGAACTTTTCCTCGTGGTGTTGTTGACATTTCTGCGCGCTCCCGTGACTGCTGTCTCCCCGGCCGTTATTAGTATGGACGCCTTGCTCTGCCAGAGGAATGACTGACCGTTTGTGTGGTGGTATGTGAAACCCCTGTAGTCCGCTACATTTTGGAAAGGTATGGAGGTTGATTGTGCTCTGTTTTTATTATAGATTGAATTATGACGTGAGCGTCTTCTCCTGCTTGGCACGTGCTGGATGCTGCTGTTTTGTTTTTCTGTTTTGCTTCTGTTTTGTTTTGCTTCTCTGTTTTGTTTTGCTTCTCTGTTTTGTTTTGCTTCTGTTTTGCTGTTTTGTTTTACTGTTTGTTTTGATTGTTTTCCTGTTTGTTTCTGTTTAGTTTTTGCTTGCTTTGCATATTATTTTTGCTAATTTGTTATTCTATGTGAACTGTTAAATTTTGGTTGTCTTGAGGGCTGCTCTGCTTTAAATATTACATCTTGTGATGCCTTTTTGTCCTGCTCTACTGTGGCCTTGTGCATCAACCTTTTATGAACATTGGTTGTGATATTTAGTTGGGGCCAGTTTTCTCCATGCGCACTGGTAGCGGCCCCCTCAGGTAGTTTAATTTTTACTTTCTGTGAGCCCAATTATTAAGTGCTGTGTGTCTGGATTTTGTACTTGCCAATTAAATTGTGTTCTCCTTTTTCCTAGGAGCTGGGGCCTACCAGTCGGGCAGATTAGGCACTGGGCACTAAA
>CAIGQQ010036980.1:488145-508119 GCA_903798035.1 Danio albolineatus | reverse complement strand
ATAGATAGATAGATAGATAGATAGATAGATAGATAGATAGATAGATATGTTGAAGATAGATTTTTTAGGTTTTTAATGACTTTGGCTCTGAGAAAAAAATGTGCAATTTATTGCCTCCATACAATTGTTAACCATCGATATAATTTTTTTCATGTTATGGCCGACATGCATTACCCAATAAATATTAAGAGTGATACAACACTACATCCCTAATAAATGTAATTTTAACATTGAAATTTAAAAACTACAAAACCCAAATATGCCTAAACGTACATTATTTATATGCAACATAATGTATGCTACAGGGACATTTTGCAGCGGTTCATTCCAGTCAACTAATAGTCAACAAACAGTACTAGCATTGTTGCCGGCTTGTGATAGGAAAGAATCTGCCAAATTTTAAAAGTTTAACTTGGTAAAGTTAGTTTTATGTTTGAGATTTCCTATTTACTACATTCATCTAGACTGCTGATTACATTCACAGTGCAGAAAATGTAAGCAAAGTCATAAAAATATCATTTTGATACTTGAATACGAGTGATATTTCACAAATAGCTTTCTTTACATACTGTATACTGTACAGTATATACTGAACAGTACATTATTATTTTAGAAACAAAATATATTGCTGTAATTCACCTAAATGTCATTTTTCTTTCTAAAGTCTGTAGTTCATTCTTAGTGACCAGACTGATTTACTACTGATGGTATAATGATATGACCTTCCGTAATGTGTATTTAGTACAATATAGTATCACAAACGGGGCGCCACGGTGGCCGAGTGGTTAGCACGTTCGCCTCACAGCAAGAAGGTCGCTGGTTCGATCCCCGGCTGGGCCAGTTGGCATTTCTGTGTGGAGTTTGCATGTCCTCCCCGTGGTTGCGTGGGTTTCCTCCGGGTGCTCCGGTTTCCCCCACAGTCCAAAGACATGCGGTACAGGTGAATTGGGTAAGCTAAATTGTCCGTAGTGTATGTGTGTAAATGACAATGTGTGGATGTGTTTCCCAGAGATGGGTTGTGGCTGGAAGGGCATCCGCTGCGTAAAACAAATGCTGGATAAGTTGGCAGTTAATTCCGCTGTGGCGACCCCGGATTAATAAAGGGACTAAGCCGAAAAGAAAATGAATGAATGAGTATCACAAACGTTCCTAAAAATCTTAGCATAGAAAGCATCCCAGAGTCTCCCTCAGAATATTTGAATTAACAGACCTCTATGAGGAGTCTTTTTTTTTGGAGGTCCAGTGGCACAATCTAAATGTCACAGTAATGTCAAAATATTCAGTGAGGGTGTTTAATAAGCTTTTTTTCTTTTCACAGGTCATCTAACACAACTGAAACTGTGCAAGTGAGTCACTAGGGAGCTGGACGGGTGGAGTCAGCCAATCGGAGGAAAGAGATGTGGACACAGAGGGGGTGGGCGGCACTCGCAGTGTTGTCAATAATCTCACTGCTGTCAGAGGAGGCGGCTACTATTGAAGTCCCTCTGGACCGTAAGTCATCATTTATATCATAACTCAGAATATGATTTACAGAAGACACCCACTCAAATGTCATTCAGTTTAATAATTCTTTATATACTAAAACATTTTGTCAGGCATATTTACTACAAGAGCTACTTGATTACATGATAAAATACTCTAAATACAATATAGGTTTTTTGGAATTTAAAGTCTTAGGAACTTTTTTTTTAAGTAAACAGTTCATTTGTGTTTTATTTTATAAACTAATGATGATTTGTCTTTAAATTCTTAAAAAAGCATACCATTTTGATTACATTTGGATCATTTGTTGGCAGAAAATGAGACTATATTATATAAGTTGTATTTCCATTGTAGTTAAAAGAAAAAAATGTCTTTTTACAATACACATATGGGGCAGAGATTCACGTGCAGTCCCATCCCCCGTTACACACAAACTGGCACACATATTCAGTTCTACATAGCGTGCCACTTCAACTCACAGCATAAATTATATACTCTGCACTAATGTGCGTTTTTGATGTTTGATGGTTTTAAACCACTTTGTGGCTGTAATGAAGTTATTGTTTTGTCATTATGCTCTAAATAATAGATATGCCATCCTTTAAAAATATTGCCATATATTTTTATGGGTGTATGAGTATACTTTATTTAACATACTTTTCTAAACAGACTAAACCAATATTGTGAGGCAGATTTTAATCTACAATCCTGAAATTATATTGCTGGTTATCAGCGGTTTTGCTTCAAGGTACGATTTCATTACTGTGCACAAAATATAATCACAGTGGTTTCTTAGTGTTCATAGTGGGTAATTCAAGCAAGAAATTTTTACAATATCATTAAGGCAGGACAATTTTTCGGTTTCCAATTATCCAGTTGGCAACTTGATGTCAAAACAACATTAAAAAACCCGTCAAAAAGGCTAATCAATTTGATGTCAATAATGTCAAAAACACATTAAATTGACATCTAATTTTGGATTTAAAAATATGTCAAAAACCGGTTACAGGACTGTACTGTTATTGATTTTTGGTATGTTTTTTGGCACCAATGTTAGATGTCAAATTGCTAAATTGCTGTCATTTTAGGGATACATAGTCCAGAGAAAAATTACAATTTGGAGTTGAAGCTTTCAGGTTAAACAAACTTTTCTTATATTTTAATACTTTTGGTGGTCAAAAGAGCATCAATGTGTAGATGTCAAATAGATGTCAAGGTTTTGACATCAAATCACTTAGCATTTTTTTTACATATATTAATAACAATTTTTGTATTACAACAGAGAGGTTTTTGTTTTCTAAAATGTTGTACTTAAATACACAAATAAGGCATTATTTAATTAATGTGACACTTTTAAAAAAAAGCACAGAAAAACTAAACATTAGATCAAGACTGGTTCATAATTCTTGTTTAAGTTTTTTGACATCAGAGTCAAAGGTTTTTCATTTCTTATACTATTTTGCTAATCTGTTTTTAACATAATTCAGTTTTTTTTGTATAAGTAAAGTAGTACAGTATATAATGAAGCTAATTGTGTATGAACATATACTTCTGTAAAAACCTAGGATAGGAATAAAACTAATAAGAGTAGAACCGGGAGGTTTGGTGTACTGTGGTGTATGCAAGTGATGCTGATGTGAAGATGTATGGCTCTGTGCATGAGAAAAAAACTATTTTTGACAAAAATGACTAAATTTAAAGCACTTAAAAGAGAATTGCAGATGTTTTCTTTTTCATTAGACAAAAAAACTTTATAAAAAGCCAAACAATTGACAGGTGCATGAACAAGGAGCGTTTTTGTCTGCAGCATCTCCCCTTAAAATCTAAATGAAAAAAAAAGAAAAGAAATCCACTGCATCTTAAACAAAGAAACCAATAAATCCAGTCCGCCTTCTGTTGTCAAACCGTATCTGTTTTACGTCTCAGTTTTATTTCATTTTTTTTCACTTTCCTTCTAATAATAGCAGTCTAGGTTTGGCATTCCCTTTTATGAAAAATGATTTGAAAGCTCATAGAGAGCGAAACAACCCCAGCGGCGCTCGGCTCACTAGTTTCAACAATAGAGCACGATTCAGTCTGACCAGAGGCTGTCAGCACCTCCTTCTCCTCCTCTATTCCCATGGCTCCGTCATTCGCTTTTCTCTTTTTCTCATTTTCTCTTCTTCTCCTTGCATCTCCTCTCCCCCTCCTCTGTCTCCAGCTTTCACTACGGGCTCTGTGTGAATCTCTATTGATCTGTGTAGATGGAGGAGATTGGAGCACTGATCCTGTCTTTCTGAGCTCTTCATAATAACGCTCTGACCTTTTGACCTCTCTGGATGTATTCAGCAGCAGGGGCGATGGGAAAATGACAAGCTTCTGATCGCACTATTAGTGACTGGGTTGTGTCTTCATTTATATGGTTGTGCTACATATTACACGGATCATCGCATGCAAGGATCTGAAATGTTCACACCTAAGACCCCTGTTTGGATTGAGACAAAGTAGCTATTTTTAAGATAAAATTTAGTTTATGATGCCATTTTAGTCATTTATGGTGACTACAATACAGAGAAACTACTTTTCAAGTGATGTTTTTTAAATACATTTCGGGAGAAGCACAGTCAGTTTTTGACTAGGCTAATTCATCATTGACAATTCTATTTTCCGATCAGCTCAAGACCAACCCCTATAAATAGTCAAACACGTTATACACTGTAAAACGTACTGGGTTCCACACAATTCATTCACGTTGTCCCAACACAAATCGATTAAGTTAACTCAATCGTTTTTAAGTGTATTGAACATAAAACTATTAAGTTGTCCTTAAAAAAACATAAGAATTGTGTTGTTTCAACTCATTTTAAGTGAAGCTTACCTATAAACTAATTTCGAAAGGATCACATGCTTATGACTGACACGGCTGGCCCAGAGTCAAGCTAATGCACAATCCACCAATCAGACGATTCCCAGCTTAGTATAAATAACCAGAGCATCTTACCTTAGTCATCTTTGTCTTGAAGAATCCCCCCTTCCACCCCCTCTATATGGCAGCATGGCAGCCCAGTGTTGCCTCACAGCAAGAATGCCTCTAGTTCGGGCCTCTACCCAGCCAGTTGACATTTCTGTGCGGAGTTCATGTTCTCCCAGTGCTCGCGTGAGTTTTCCCCGGGTCCTCCGGTTTCCTCCCACAGTCCAAAACATGAGACATAAGTAAATTGACTTAAATCAGCACCATACCCAAATTCCATCAGCAGCAGGCCCTCATAGCAATTTATAAGCAGCAGGAGGGCGGGGAGTTCTCGAGATCTACCTGAGCTCAAACTCCCCTCTCGCCCTACAAACTGGAGGGAGCCCCAGGTTAGAGGATCTTATGAGCTCAGGGCTCTCTCCCGAGACAGCATACCAACCTAGCTTTATTATCAATCATCAGCTAAGTGTGAACTCTTGAAATGAGTAGTTTGAACAAGCAACAAAAGTAATTTTTTTGAGTGTACCTTTGAGTGTACGTTTTCTCTTGACTTCAGCATCCCTCCACCACCCCAACTTTACACTATTAAGCCTGATATTTTCTTAAATTATTGGGGGAAGCATTCTGGTGCTGGGCTAGACACTCAGACCCTATCTCTCTGTATCCTGATAAGGAGAATAACACAAGTTAGGATCTCTTTCCGATCTCAGAGCCCTCTCCCCGGACAGCACACCATATAAACAGTAAAATCAACAGTGTAAAAAATGCAGTCTTACGTGTCAATAACTCCAATAATGTTGAATCAACAATATACAGTGTTAACGACAGTTTGGTTGCAAGATGCAATATGATGTGATGTTTCCTTTAACACTACAAGTGCAAAAGAACGCGATATGTTAGACATACACCACAGAACAGTGTAAAAATTAATGTTACACTGATGGGAGTACTTTCTTGATGACACTTGTAGAGTAATAACAACACTAGGAAGTGTTAAGTGCCTTTAAGTGTAAAACTTTGATAACTATAGTAAGTGTAACATTGTACACTGTCATTGTATTTATTCAGCACTTTAGAGTGCCAATATTACACTGCAAATTCAACACTACACACAGTGTGCTATTAACAATTTAAGTGTTAAATTGACACTACTTATTTTACTGTGTACGCATATTCGATTCTGTCAAATATCAATGAGTGTGAACTCATGAAATGTAATTTAAATAATTGTCCTTTCGGAGGATTGTTTAAAGTACATCATGCTCAAAAGGTTTGCATTTATTTGATCAATAATACAGAGAAAAAGTTATATCGTGATATATCATTGTAGTTTCAAATATATATTTTTTTATTTGAATCTATTTTATTTCTTTGATGATCAGCAGAATTTTCAGCAGCTATTAATCCTTCATTAATTATTTTAATGTGCTTAAGGGGCCGTTCACATGTCATGTCTAAATGCGTGTGGAAGGTGCTCCTTTTATCGTCTGCCATTGCTACAGTAGGTGACCATCAACCATTTTCTCAGAGGATGACAAACTAACAAATCATTGCTGCAGCTCTGATAAAAGTTTAATTCATGGAGAAAATAAAAAGCACTGTAGTGTTTGGGTGTTCTGTGTCTCTGAGGTTAGTAGGCAGGGTTTGACATTAATACCCGATATAACCCACCAAATGCAGGTAGATTTCAGCTGTGGCAGGTTAGATAGATAACAACCAAAACAACAATAGACACGCAAGCAAAAGAAAGCAGATGAATACTGAAAGAGAGGAGGATCACAGTGTCACAGGTTATGCATGTGCGCGAGTGTTTAAAATCCTGCGAGCTCCCATTTCCTTGCATGAAGCAACCGTGCCTGGAAACTCAACTGCTGCTCATTCGGTTTGATCAGGTGTGTTTAATTAGAGTTGGAACTAAACTGTGCTTTAAACTAATGCTACACAGACTTCATAAGCTTCAAAAGGAACAAAAAGTAATTTAAGACCTACTGTATGCACTAATGTATATGTCATGTCTGCTGAATAATAATACTTTTGAAGAAATTACTTCAAAAGTCAAATAAATGAAAAGTTTAAAAACTAAAATTTGACTAAAATCTCTTACTGAAAATGTTAGTCACCGTTCACTTCCATTGTACAGAAAAACAAAAGCTTGAACAGTCAATTAAGAGCATATAAGCACATTTTGTGTTGTATTTTACTTTTATTTTTTTCACATAAATTGGATTGATATTCAACAACTGTCAGACCCCCTGCAGAAGACGAATTGAACTTGAGATGTCACTTTTAGCATTTCTCCCTTGTCTTCCCTAATGATCCTTCACTCCTAATTTCTGCCTTCCTCAAATTTGATTTCTATTGATGAGGGTTATTATCGGCTCCCAGCTGACCGGCGCACACACACACACACACACACACACACACACACACACACACACACAGACACACACAAACACACACACACACACACACAGTAACACATATGCTGCTCATGACGTCCCATCCCCCTGTGACCTTGCATATGTGCTATGATTGATGTCAGATGATGAATGGCAGGGAGCCAGAGATGCACCTGTCGCTATCCCATGAAAACCACCACTGACACATGGATGCTTTCTGCTGCTATAACCTGAGGATGGAGGTCATATTCCTTTAATTAGCAAAGCACTTTTGCAAAAAGCATTTCTCGACTCTTCTGAGAACATACATCACATTGATCGTGGTTATTATGGAATATGAGCGCACCCCCCTGCAGGGCCTGTCACTTTAACAGACTGACAAAGAAAGACAGTCGAAGATTAAACATGCTGCCATATGGGAAGACAAATGCACCGATTATGATTTGCAAATGTGACAGTGATTTATTTTTTGCATTATGCTTTGATTTTTTTCACAGTTGTTTGAAAGTTAATATCCTGTCTCTGTCTATTTGCATTTTTCTCTCTGCTTCATTCGTCTGGCTGCTCATTAACAGGTAGGTTTACTTGTTTGGTTGCTATTTTTGTAACTATGTTGAGGTGGCTTTTAAAAAATAAATTCTGGTTTTTAAAAAAGGATTGTCTTATCAGTCCCATATGAAAATAAGAACCATTTTTGGTTTCCTAAAGGACCATTCAGAAATCCTTTTAAACATTGAAGTAATCTAGTCATTTATTTACACTTTAACGTGTTAAACTTTTTTATGTTTATGGAATTAAAAATGTAGTGTTTTAAAAATAAAGGTTCCAAAATGAACATTAGCACTGATGCCATAAAACCATTTTTGGTTGGAAAAAGATCTTTTCAGACAATAGCCTGAGTACTGAATTTCAGACAGTACTCTTTTTAGAGTATTAATTAATTTTAATAAAAATGTTTTTAACTAATATGAACTAAACATTTAGAACTTATAAGACTATAAAACTATAAGAACTATAAATAACTTACATTTGTAGAATGAAAAGTTTGAAAGTTAAAAGTTCTAGAGTGAACCATTTGATATTAGTAAATATTTATATAGATGTTAAAGGTTCTTCATGGACTCACAAACATCAATAATGAACCTTTATTTGTAAGAATGTAGACAGTCATTGTGTGTATAATAATGTACTAAAGTGTAACTCATTGACTAAAACAAATAGTTGACTTGTCTTCTAACAGTAATTGATTGGTAGGGCTGTGCGATTGAAATCGTTTCGAAATCGAGATTTGGACATGCGTGATTTTCCCACAGTATGCTATTTGAACCAATCACAATGCAGTGTGAATGCAGTAGGAAAGCGTTAGTGCGTCATTTCTTTTAGCATTTTCAATGCGCTTTATTGCACTCTTCTTTGTCATTTGTCGTTGCTAGGCGACCATTAACCGCTTTCATAGAGGATGAAAAACTTACAAAACATTGCTGCAGTTCTGATACAAGTTTTATTTGTGGAGAATATTTAAAAGCACTGGGTGTTTTGTTGTTCTGATTGTCTGAGGTAATTAGTCTACCAAAATGTTTATATTCCATACAAAATATGAAACTGATCGGTCAGTTCTTGTTAATTGACGCGAGGTGCGGCATTCTGAAAATTTAAATTTAAGGTTGTCTGGAAAAAGACGTTATCAACTGGGTGCACCTGGAATATGCACACACATTGCTCTCAATATACGCATGCAAGCCGCATGCCTGCATTGGAAATAACAGACTTCATGTGTACAGTTTGTTACACCTTTACTAGGTGATTTATATTTGTATGTCTGTTTTAGAGACATTTTACATGTCTTTGATAAAGATCTCATTATTTTCCTTTGGAAATATGTTTCAGGTTCACACAGTAACATGTCTGACTAAAACCGAAATTCCAATACTGTTCAAGAAAATCGTGGTAGATTTCTTTTGCCCATATCGCACAGCCCTACTGATTAGCCTTTTTAATGTATTACAGTAAAGAAATGACCAATAAATGAAAATTTGCTGTAAATTGAATCGCCCTCACGCTATCCCAGATGTACACGTAGGTGACTTTAGTTCTTCAGTAGAACATTAATGATGTTTTTTAGCTTACAGTAAATCAGGTTCTTTGTGAATCCAACGCTATCTCACGGCAATTTGTATGATCTAATTCATACAATTTAGTACGATTTGCTCATCACCCAATGACAGTTGGGTTTAGGGGTGGGGTTGGGTGCCACGCCTTCTTTTTTAAATCGTACATTTTCGTACTGGCAAAACGTAAAATGCTTACGTTTTCTTGTGAGATCAGCCTGGTGATTCATAAAATGCAAATCAATTCTACTGTCTGATGTACAGACGAAACTAATGGCTCCTAATGACACACTGAGGGTGAGTAAATTAACAGCAAATTTTTATTTTGGGGTGAACTACCCATTTAATGTAAATGTTTTTATGTATTGTCACAGCTATAGTCATTATTTCATATCTAACATGTATCCACACTCTCTTTTAACTATTCCCACAATTAATCTGTTTTTCTCTTCATCCGCCCCTCCTTGGAACTAACAGCAAAGATCCAGCAAGAGCGTAAGTGCTTCATTAACACGGATTAACATGTTCATTAAATGAGCGGATTGGTTTTAACACAGCTTACAACAAAAGTTATCGCATCAGAAATCTCAAGAACAGAGCTTTGCTGTTGGAAGTTGCCCAATCTCTTTTTACAATTACAGCAAAAAATACAGTTGACAAAACAAAAAACATGGAAAAGACACAATCTCAAGAGAGCTTTCACAAGTTCACTGTGCTACTTCAGAGAAATTATAAAGTCTATCATTTATTAAAGCTGATTAATATTCTAATGTAAGCCCATGAGCTTGTCTTTTTGGCAGGCCACGTCTTTGAGAGGAAGGATTACTTCAGGGGTTTGTTAGCCGTGCCAGAATACCCACGGTTCTCAGCCAGCTAGAAGTAGAGTAGAGCAGTCAGGAATCTTGTGGCTAATCGTGTATCAAGTTCAGTGAGTATAATGCAGTGAACAAAAAGGCTAATAGCTACAATTTAGTGGATTCCAAAAGAGTACAACAATGTCTGCCCATGTTTTTTAGAGACCCTGGTTTTGGAAGTATATTTATTATTTATTTTTTTCTTGAGAGATTTAAATATCAAAGATTTTTAAAAATCTTTGTGAAAGAGCTGTAAGCCAGGAATGAAACCAACCAGCTGTGAGGTGAAAAAGAACATTATAAACTTTAGTTTTAAGACATGTATTCGAATGTATGCCAGGCTGAATGTGCACAACTGTTAGTCATTTTTGCGTTAATGTTTGGGAGGAGTTGGTTTAAACATGTTAAAGTGCTATCTGAAGCTGAGTGCACAATAACCTTAATGCTAGCTGATAGCATTGTCATATTAGCCTGTGTTTTTGTGTGGAGACACAAAGCGAATGTAGTGAATGATGAATTAGTGATTTATGTTGTATTTCAATCAAAACTTTGTCTCTGTGGTAATGGTGTCAATATTTTGAATGTTACGTTAAGAGTACATTGAGCAAGCTTTTGTTCAGTTCTCAGACAGTAGCAAGAAATGCATCGCTTGCATATGTATGCATAACATTGAGTGAGTGTTCTTCCACAGCGCTGGTGAGATAAGACTGTCTCTTTGTCCCTCCCTCCACAGTGAAACAGCCCCCCACCATTGTGAAGCAGTCACTAAAGGACTACATTGTGGACCCCAGAGATAACATCATCATTGAATGCGAGGCCAAGGGGAACCCAGTGCCAACGTGAGAATGGATGAAACCTTTTTTTCTTTGTGTTGTTTTGTCCTTTCTTTCTTCAGCTCCCTACGTTTTTACATTTACAGTTTGTCAGCAAGTTCTTATTATGTACACAACCACTTTCAGGTTACTTCTATGTCTGTCTTTCATTCTTCTTCATCTCCTGCTTACTAATTAAACCCAACGTCCATTAGTCTAGGGACTGACAAAGACCAGGACATTTTTGTGAGAGTGACACCCAATGCCCCAATCTGACAGTGGCACTGCCAGCTTTGTCCACTCTCCCTCCCTCTTGTTCCCTTCTCATGCCATCAGATATGCAGGGGCGCTTACTCTGGCTCCAGTCCCTTGTGCTTGTTTGTGAAAAGTAGGCCTGACCAGCTCAACACAGTGTGGCCATTCAGAGGGCCTGTTTTTGTTTGGTGGTCTGTTGGGCTTTACAAAACCTTCCACTCAGGCTCGTCCGCAAAACCATTGTGGTTTCATAATACGCTCAGTTTAGTGTTCACGCTCACAGAATATTCAGTAGGTTAGTAGATGGCACCCGGTCAACTCCAAGCATGCAATCCTACAAAGTTTAAAGGTCAAAGTGAAATGTAAACAGAACGGTTCTTTAATCTTGTGGCTTGCATTCAGATTGTGCAGATTATAGAAGAAAAAAATACAGGAACTTGGTTCTCTCCACTGATTAGAATTATTAGGTGCAAATCTTGAAGCTTGAAGGTGGTTATTAAAAGGACCAGCCACAGCAAAAAAAAATCAGTGTACATTTAACTCAATTTGAGTTTAACTTAACACTCCTTGGGTATACATATGACTCCCTCCATTTCGGAGTTAAATTAACACTTTCTAAAGTGTGAAATCTGTACATTACTCACAAAGTTCATTTTAACACAGTAAGAGTGTATTCCTACATAGAACTGGAGTGTGTGTTACCCTTCAACGTGTTGATATATTAAATTTGTACATTACTTTATTTAATAACAAATAAATCTTGAAGGACTATGCATGTGTATATAAGCTAATGATTGCATATACTGCTTTTGAAGAGAATTAATGCATTATATCTTATAATTTATTATATCGTCAAGACTTGTAAAACATACTGGTTTGATCAATGTTTGTCCGAAAGAACCGGTTCGAGTAACTAGTGGGAAATACACTGCATATTGGGTTAAAAGTTTTACAATGGAAAAAAACCTCTTAAATATGCTCTTTCACACTCGTGGATTAAAATGTACTCCTGTTTTAACACTGAACAGCATAAAAAAAATCACACTGTATATTTGACACTGGAATTTTTGCTGTGAGTGCATGTAAAGAGAAAATTATTAGAGCGTCTTGGAGCTATAAGGAACTACACAAGTAAACCTCACTCCCTAGGCCTCAAGACCCACTGATGATAAAGCATCTCATCCTGGGTTCCTGATTCTGCTTCTTGAGTATCAGCGCTCCAAAGATTGTAACACACCTTGACATCTGTAAAGAGTATAAAGACTTTGGTTTGCTGTTTAAAGCATGAACCAGTGAGGTGTGAACCTACGCTGGTCTCAAGTTTCTGTTTCTATTATCATGTCACTGATTCGGTTTAATCTGACATCTTGGTTCATTGACGATGCTTTCCATCCACAATTTTTTATTCTTCTTCACAGAATACAAGAATACAACTTTGTCTTTTAATACAAGCAGTCCGATATATGAACTGTACCATTAATTTTACCTGTTCAAAGAAAACACTCTTTTTGAATGTATCAAAAAAAAACTCTAGTACATGCACAGAAGACAACAGGAGCCTTTACACAGGTAGCATTCATTCATTCATTCATTTTCTTTTTGGCTTAGTCCCTTTATTAATCTGGGGTCGCCACAGCAGAATGAACTGCCAATTTATCCAGCACATATTTTACGCAGCAGATGCCCTTCCAGCTGCAACCCATCACTGGGAAACATTCATACACACTCATTCACACACATACACTATGGACAATTTAGCTTAGCCAATTCACCTATAGCGCATGTCTTTGGACTTGTGGGGGAAACCAGAGCACCCGGAGAAAACCCATGCCAATACTGGGAGAATATGCAGACTCCACACAGAAATGCCAACTAACTCAGCTGAGGCTCGAACCAGCGACCTTCTTACTGTGAGGTGACAGCACTACCCACTGCACCACCGTGCTGCCTATACAGGTAGCAAATAAACAAATTGAAATATTTATCCATTTTGTTTTAGAGTACTGTCGAGTGAGTTATCGCTGTAACGGATAAGAGAGGAGAGAAAATTTCACAAACACTCCAGCAGGTTAAGGCATCCACAGTAAGAGAGAGAGAGAGAAAGAGATGGAGCTTTACAGCTTTCATTTCCTCCCTAGCAATGACATGGGGGCTCTATGGTTCAACTGTACCTAGTGTCAGCAAAAGTCTGTCCTGGCAAACTCACAAGCAGTGAATTGTGCAAAGTTGTCTACTTTTTTAAGTAGTTGGAGCGTTTTAACTGACCTCCCTCACCATAGTAGACTACTGCGATTATACTGCATATGGGATAAATGACATCAGTAAGTAATAACCGGTTATGATGTATTACTGAACAATACCGAATCGCCAGTGACTGTATTGCGGTGCTTTGAAGAAACAATTAATTTTGACACCCTTAGTGCCCACCTCCCTTGCTGGAAACATGGTGTAAAACCCACTCTGAGCAGGGCCTGTAGAACAAGTGGGGTTACGCTGGTGCCGTGACCCGGGAGGTAGTGAGGTTAAGGCGGGTGAGTGTGACAAAAGCCAACTAGTAAGAGGTCTGTGAGGAATCCTCACTTCAAGAGGTACATGAGTGGCTGTGTCTTAGCATCTTATTAGTGCAACTGTCCAGAAGAGAGAGAAGCTGAGTGGAAACCTACTCTGAGTAGGGCAAATTGAACTGAATTAATTAAATTAGTGGCTTGAAAAAAAGTGAGGTTTAAAGGGTGAGTGTGACAGAGGCCAACAAATAAGAGCTGGCTTCAAGATACACACAATAATCTGTGGTCTTTGGCATCATTGTTAGTCTGTCCACATCCCTTGCTGGATTATTCAGATCCCACTCAGAACATGGTGAGTATACCTGGATGTGTTACAACCAAAATACTGAGGGTGTGACATTTGCATTAAAATTACAAGGTTAAAATGTTCTTGAATTGGTTTAACATTTTTTATTTGCCAGTTTTACGTGTATGTAAACCACCTGATTTTCCAAAAAATGGACCTATTTCATAAACTGCTTCAAGTTGGCTCAAGTCCTGTTTGTGCCCGATCTGTGCAGGTTTCAGTGGCGGCGGAATGGGAAGTTCTTTAACGTGGGCAAGGACCCACGGGTGACCATGAGGAGTCGATCTGGAACACTGGAGATCAGAAGCAGCGGGAAACCAGAAGATTATGAAGGAGAATACCAGTGCTTCGCCTCCAACAACTTGGGCACAGCCATTTCCAACAAAATCCTGCTTCGAGTGTCAAGTAAGGGCTGGTTGACTTTAATGTGACAGTTCTTTTTCTCATATAAAACATGTATGATATTAGAACATTAATAATATAGTGCCACAAGCATATTTTATGCAATGCTATCTCAGAGCAATTCGTAACTTTTGATTTAGTGGCTAATTCGCATCAATTCGTACGATCTAATTCGTACAATTTAATACGATTTGCTCATCACACGATGACGGTTGGGTTTAGGGGTGGGGTTGGGTGCCACGCCTTCTTTTTTAAATCGTACATTTTCGTACAACTGAACTCATACGAATTTGTACGAATTAGCCACTAAACTGGCAAAACGTTAAATGCTTACGTTTTCTTGTGAGATCAGGCTGATTTTATGCTTCTTTATACAGTTTCTAATTTCAAAAAAGGAAGAAAGTGTGATGAAATTATGAAAGCATGACATTTCAACTGTCAAATCTGTATCTACTGATACAGGATTATTTTTAATAATAATAATTTCATCCTGATGTATTAAATAAGATAAATTATAGATTTTTCCACCAGTAGAGTCATTTCAGTTTCATGCTACTGGCCGTAAGAGCCTTGTTTTCAGATTTTAATTTCTAAATAAAAATCAGTAGTCCACTGTAATTATTTGCCTTTTGTTTTTCTAAAAAAACCCTACAAATACTTATATTTATCCATTTTCAAATCCAAAATGTATTGGTTGTCTGTATACGCATTCCATACCATTGCATCCCTAAAACAAAAACTTATGCTTATGGAATTAATTAACATTTAATGATGTCCTATTTTTGCATGAACTTTGCCTAGAAAAGAAAGTTGCACATTAATAGCATAATAAAATCAGCAATATATCTCAAAGAGTTATATTATCTGATTTGGAAAACTTATCTTAATTACTTAGAATCTCCGCTGTGGCCAAAAGAGGTTTTGGAGCCGGTGACTGTGCGTGAGGGATCATCGCTTGTCCTGGCCTGCAACCCACCTCCTGGTCTTCCCCCTCCTGAAACCTTCTGGATGGACAGCTGTGAGTGCGATTGATCGTGTCTTATTTCTTCACCTTACTCCTGTTCTCCATTACCTTGTCATTGAGTCTTCACCTTTAAGCTTTCTTTAACCTCTTCCTTTTATCCCCCCCTCACTTCCTCTGTCAGTCCTGCAGCCTGTGTCCTCTGCAGAGCAGTGTGTGTTACTGCATTAGTGCTGAGCTGGTGCATGTATGCGAATCTGCACTACCTGACAAAAAGCTGAGCGAGCAGAAACAAGCATAGTGCTGAGACATTTCAGCAGACCCAGAATCACACAGCATGCATGCACACTTTACAAAGCGTTTAGTATACATCTTGACTGTATTCATGATTGTTGCAGTCACAAATAGCTATTGAATTGTGGTATTGTTATGAAAGCTAAAATAGGGAAGCTGAAGTAAAATCTAGCTTGAATTTCTTTACTTTCATAGTATGCAGTCAATACATCAGTCAAATATTACACCAGTAAACACATCATGCAGTTTTGAACATAAGCTTTTTATTATAAAGGGAAAACTAAACAAAAAAGCAACATAAATATGTGTGGAAATAGTGTTTGTCCCCTAAACCTATTAACTGGTTGGGCCAATCTTAGCAGCAACAATTAAAGTCAAGTTTGGCTCATTCATCTTTGCAGAATTGTTATAATTCAGCCACATTGGAGGGTTTTTGAGCATGAACATCCTTTTAAAGGTCATACCACAGTATCTCAATTGCATTCAGGTCAGGATTTTGACTAGGCCACTCCAAGATCTTATACTGTATGCTACATGTCTATATGTAAAAAAAAACATATTTTACTTTAAAGATATTCTAAAACAGCTTTGCACATTAGAAAATATCCATCAGCAGAATGTTATTTAGTCAATACAGTCTCTAGTACACACATGATTAAATCCAGGCTAGTAACTGACCAGAAGTCTCATCTTTGCCTCACACTCTTCCACACTGCTTCTCTTCCCCCGAGTGACATGTTTGCTGAGCCTTGTTACATTTCCGGCCTGAAGATGATAATCATGCCTCTGTGATTTTTCACACTCATCTTGAGCATCATCACTTCGTCTACTGCCTGTCAGCTATTGCACATCAAATTAAGTTGAACAAATGAGTCTGTATTCTATTCTGCTTTTCTCCACAGTCATCATGCCTATAGCACAGGACAGGAGGGTGTCAATGGGCCTGAACGGTGACTTGTTCTTCTCCAACGTTCTGGCTAAAGATGCCAAGACTGACTACAGCTGCAATGCTCGCTTCGAGTTCACACACACCATACAGCAGAAGAACCCCTACACACTTAAAGTGCAAACAAGTGAGTGCAGATTTCTGATGAGTTATCATTGTGGCTCTTGAATCATAATGTCCAGGTATACCTGTTTTATTCATACCATAAACAAAGCAGACAGAAAAACTGGACTCCTGATGACAATATATTTGTCACCATTTGTGCTTCTTCACTTTGCAGGTTGCGTTTGCACATGAAGGCACCTCACAAAACTATTTACCAGAGCTGTGCCAAAAAAAAAAAAGATGTTTTTGCACTGATTCTGAGATTTTCAAAACACATCATGTCTCCTGAATCAATTTTAGGCCTAGTTTTTAACAGCAGATGGTGCTCTAGGCTACTGTAGTTTAAACCTCACACTCAAATATTCACATGGAAGAGTTTGAAAAGTTTGGAAGTGTTTGGCGGTAAAGTCTAAAAGGCATACATCTGCGGCAGGAAGATAACAATAATTATTTATGTTATTAATAATTACCTCAATAATTACTGTTTTTACATTACTGAGGGTTAGGTTGGGGTAGGGGTAGACAATAATAAAATACAATTAATGGATAATGTAATAATATAAATAAGTAATGTTAACTTCCGGCCGCAACTGCATACCCTTTAGCAAAAACTATGTTTGGCTAAGTTATGTAAATTGGTATTTATGTCATGAGATTAATGTAAACCAATGGTCTCAAACTCAATTCCTGGAGGGCCGCAGCTCTGCATAGTTTAGCTCCAACCACCTCCAGCTCACACCTGCTTAATAGTCTATAGCAGTGTTTCTCAACTGGTGGGTCGCGACCCAAAAGTGGGTCGCGGGGACATTTTTAGTGGGTCGTGGAGTGCGTGGTCAAAATAATAATAATAATTATTATTATTTATTTTGCTTATATTGGACTTTTATTTTGAAATGCGCGCAAGACAACAGTTCAGTTTAGTTCGGTAACTGAACGTTTCTCTACCCTAACCGCTGTTTACAGTATTTATCGTTTTTACTTTGTAATATTTCTAGAAATTGATACATTTTGTTAAATGCAACAATAAAATATTGGGTCGCGACTTGATGACCATGTAAAAATGTGGGTCATGTGGCCAAACCAGTTGAGAACCACTGGTCTATAGTCTTGAACACCTTGATTATATGGATCAGCTGTGTTTGATTAGAGTTGGAGTAAAACTGTGCAGAGCTGCAGCCCTCCGGGGATCGAGTTTGAGACATATGATGTAAACACTGATTAGAATATGAACAATCTTGTAATTCACTTAGACAGCTCCTAACTTTATTAATGACTATTTTAGGTTGTATACAAACATAATGAAACAAAAAATACTTATGAGTCATAAGCTTTTTTTTTTTTTAAAGGGGCTAGTTAATGGACTTTTTTTATTTGTTTAAAAAAAATGCAAGCATCGTTTACGAAACTGATCCTCATTGATTGCATTCTGCGATGTGATTTTCAGCAAAAAATAAATAAAATGCATATGTATGTTGAGCAGTTTTCAAGACCAGTAGCTCATATTTATGTTAGCCAAGGATAAAAAAAAAAAAACAACAACATAGTTTTTAAATGGCTGAAAGAAACATAAACCAGCAAAAACATAAATTAGAACTTTTGTACCAAATGATACCTTTATATATTGCTTTTATTTTAAAAAAATCTTTTGACTCAATCTCATTTGATCAATTTTTTAATGCATAGATGAGATCTGAAAATTGTAGCTGATTGTCTGTTTTTGCATACTATACATAAATGTGAGCAACTTCTGATGTCATTTCTAAGCTTCGTTCTTTCAAAAGCTTTAATTTATTTATGACACAAGAAAATATTACTCTACCTCAGAAGTCTGTCCAAAATCAGTTTTGTGAGTTGCTTTTGTAAATAAAAACTCCCTGCAAATTCATTGTCCAGTAGGTTAACAAGCCTGTATCCAAAATCTGAAAAATATTTCCTCTATAGGTACAGTAGCCTTCAGAGATAGGAACAGAACAAAGCGTTTTAAGTTCCAGTAATGCTTTATATTCTGTCTACTGGGATCCATTAAGCTGAATGCTTTTAGAAGGTGTACAGTAGATGTTTCTATCCCAGTCAAGTGATCACATGGTGGTCAGTCAGTGACTGAATTAACCTATTTTGAACCAACCTTTTCCATTTTGACTTTATTTCTTGCAAGACACTATAGTATTTTAGTGGTTAAATATTTTCTTAGTCCTCTGTGTTTTGTTGTTTGAATGAAATCAGCTTTTGGATGCAGCAAGGATCACTTGTTATCTTTAATTAGATGCTACTTGTTTCTGTGCTGCGGTCTATGGTAGGCTATGTATGAATAGTGTGGTCCATCTAGTGGTGAGAAGGTAGTAGTGCATTACATCAGCGGATTTTTCTCTGTGATGGTTGTCATTTTGTGTCTCATTTGAAGACTCATTTCATTGATTACTCTCAGAGTTCCACGGTTTGAATGATTGTCCATCTTTTATTTAGTTATTTCAGGTGTAATATTTTTCAGCATGTGTTTGTATGTTGATGAAACTGCAACTTTATTCACAGAAGAACCTTATAATGACACTTTTCTCAACTCCACTGATGTGTATGGTGGTGAGTTCAACAAAGCAAGCGTGTTATCTTCTGTAAAACAACACTAACTGAGTTAGCATTTCTGTCTCTAACAGCTTACAGCAGAATTCATGTGTCTGTTATATAATACACTATGTAAAATATGTTTCATGTTGTATTTATAGACCGTAGAAAAGCTTATTTTTTATATATATAATATCTGTCTAAGCAGTTTTTGGGGTCAGCTAAAACGTGTTGTAGTTTGGAGGACAAGCATTCCGATTTCTGTGGTAATTGCTTAATTATCCTAATCACGCTGCTCATTACCGAGATATGAAAATGTAAGAACGGAGATTAGGCAAGAGGCTAGAGGTGCTCATTAATATTTCAGTAACTTTAATCCAATGATAACCATGTGCAAATCCGCACACATGTATCCAAGGATATGGCCTACGGGAGATTCTGAACATATGATGAAAATGTATAAATTGCAAACCCTGTCAAAAACAAGTCTGGATCACATTAATTAAGTATGTATTTATTCATTTGTTTGTTTCTTTATACATGTACAGCAATAGAAGAAATTGAGAACGTTTCTCTGGAATTACGGATTTATAGTAGTGTGTTTGATTAAATACATTTTTTCCCTACTAACTACTGTAATTATTCCAAATTTAAATACCAGTGTTGTCACTTAGAGCACATATTGAAATTTCTAGATTTGGTTTAAAGGTAATGTTTTTAGACCTTTATAGAATAAAACAAATATAACATTTTAAAATATTTTAATACAATTTATTGTGTTTTTAACAGAAAAAAAATGGTTGATTAATTTATAAAATTAATTATATTCATAATTATATTCAAGTTACATAATATAATACAGTGTAAAGCTTTATTAATCCCCTTGGGGTGATTCATTCTGACATGGTGATGCTTCACATATAGCAAGAATGACACATTCAACACATTAAACACCAACAATATTTGAGATATTAAAAACTGAAATATATATATATAT
>CAIGQQ010036980.1:459289-487745 GCA_903798035.1 Danio albolineatus | reverse complement strand
ATATATATATATATATATATATATATATATAAATTCAACTGTTACAGTGAATAGTAAGAAAGTCCTTATAGATCTATTAAAGGTGCTGCATGTAAGTTTTTGACTTTCTAAAGCAAAAAAAATATCATAATATGTTTGCAGATATTTAAAAAACATGCCAAGTAAACATTCTTGTTTATCTAAAAAACAGTGCACAGTTATTCTTTTTTGGAAATGTCTGTTATGTGCCAGAACGCTGTCTTTGTTTTGGTTTTTTGGTTTATATTTCAGCACCTCGAGTTGCCTTGGTGGAAAACCATGTATTTCATTCATTCATTCATTCATTCAGAAAGGCTCTCAAAGCATCTGTCCGTGACCAAAATGCGTAGCAGACTCCAAAATTAGACGCAGATTCAGTGTTTCACATGAGGTTATTAATTAGCAAATGATATAAATATTACGAATGTAAACATTAGGTGAGCAGGTAACATTGTAACCCCGTGTCCTAACAACATGCCAGGTGACGAGATTTGCAGTGATAAGCAATCTGGCTGTTTGCACCAGAATACAGAATACGTTTAAATACAGCCATTCAGAAGCACAGAATATGCACTCACTCACAAAATGGTAAGGTTTATAATCTAATTAATACATATTAACCCTCTTTAACATTATTAAATGCACATGCTGATATGTGTTGGCTTGCATTATTTCACAGTTCTAAAGTTTAATTTCAAACTGCTGCTGCTTTCAGTAGTATGGCAATAAATGTCATGTAAAATGGCATTCAAACTCACATGTTAGCATTAAACACTGAATAAAGCACATAAGGTGTACCTGAGGTGATCATTGTCAGTTTTCTGTTGTTTACCTGTGAGAAATAGAAGCTGTTTCTAATATATCAATTCAAGGAGTTGGTTAGAACAAAAACTCCTTATCTTTTGCGTGAAATACCTAGTTCAACTGGGTGTTAAATTTACATACTGCACCTTTAATGTTTTGTTTAAACAGGATACATTCTAATGCATAAATCAAAATTCTGCTAAATTAGACTGAATTATTTATTATTTCTGTGTTCAGGTTTAAGAACGGCCTTGGCAGTGGTTTGGATGGTGGTCACTACAGGTTATACCAAAACGGCACTTTGGAGATCAAACAAGCCCGGCCAGAAGACCAGGGTACATACACCTGCGTCGCTAGCAACATTCTGGGCAAGATGGAGAATCAAGTGCGTCTGGAGGTTAAAGGTGAGATCATAAGAAAAAAAAAACTATGTTATTGTCTCTGTGTCAAAATTACGAATGCCCTAATTTCTTGTCCGAATGTTGTGGCCCATTTCAGAGCCCACAAGGATAGTCCGGGCACCTGAACATGTAACCGAACCCAGAGGAACCACAGTTCGCTTGGACTGCCGAGTTAAACATGATCCTTCCCTTCAGACTACAGTCACATGGCTGAAAGATGACAAGCCTCTGAGCTTCAGCTGGATGTAATGACTCATAACAATTTTATCTATGATACACACACTAATTTCCTACTTTAAATCACAAATTAATTTTTAGCAGTAACAATGATAGTTAACCGAAAAAAAAAATATTTACTCCCTATTTACTCAAGTGATTTCAAACTTTGTTTAAGACAAACTATATTTTGAAAATGTTGGGGACCAGTCGTCATTGACATCCATAGCAGAAATAAAATCAATGCAATGTAATATTATGCTCTACATTCAGATGTGTATAATTAATAAACAAACTCTCTTTTATATGTAAAAGGAGATTTAACTTACACTGAAAAGTAAAAAAATATATATATAAATGAGGAGCATGCAATACTACTTATTAAAAAAATTACTAATGTTCTATGACGATATACTGTATATTATTGTGGAATTGGTAAATTGATGTGTAATTCCTGTATGTTTTAGTGGCCGGTTGAAAAAGGATGATGAGTCCTTGACCATTTACAATATCAATCCAGAAGATGGAGGAACCTACACATGCACAGCCAAAACTGAGATAGATGAGGACTCTGCTTCAGCTCGCCTTACTGTTACAGGTACACACACACACGCACGCACACACACACGAACACACGCACACCTTACAATAGATGTAGGTTCTCTCTTTATGGACCCTTTCCATGTTGCTAATTGCTTGAAACTGACTTTATAATAGATACTAAGTGGATATGGACATGTCAAATAGTACATGAACCATATCCAAACACTCCCTAAACACATTTTTTTTACATGAGCAGCTACTAGATCACTTCCACTTTAAAATTAACACCAACAATACACTCCCTTTTACAAAATATAGCATGTTTTTTATTACTTTGCTTGAATAGTGTACTTCTGTGCCTTCTTTTATAGCTACTGTTTAGTGTTTGTCTCTTATTACACTTATCTACTAATAGTCAACTAACCCTTGACCTCTGACCTTTGACCTTTACCTCGTAGAGAATGACAGCTCGTCTGCTTCAAATCGTAGTGCCTCTGCAGGTAACATATCTAGGATGGTTATTTCTAATGTTCATTTAAAGCCTCTAACAGTCAGTCTCTATTTTGTGTTCTTATTGCAAACTTCTGAGAGTTATTAGTGCTTGTTTGAGTTAATGTGGTTGTTCTGTTCTCTGCAGGTCGACCTGACCCACCTCAGGATCTTGAGCTCTCTGATCCTTCAGCACGTAGCGTCAGACTCACCTGGGTGCCTGGAAATGAAAACAACAGTCCTGTTACACGTAAGTAAAGCGCCTCAAGTTATTAAAGTCACTTATTTTACTTTTTCTTTAGGTCACAGTCATTGTTTAATGTCAATTATTTGTAGGAAAAACGAGCTACAGCGGTTTCCATGGTTATTGAGATATTTATTATAGGTCTTCTTAATTCGAAGTGACAATGTTTAAATCAATATTACATAATTAAAGTCTTTCTTGTAAATAAAATTGTAGTAGCTTGATTCTGTTTGATAATTACTTTTGGACAATCATTTTAGGTTTGATATAATATGACTAAATGTGTAAAAAAAAAATCTATATTAACACTATTTATTCCTTACTTTCATGTTATTTTTTAACAGTTATCATTATCAGGGTTTTTGGCGGGGTCATAAAATCTTAAAATGCCTCAAAGTCTTGAATGTCAAAAGCAAAATTTTAGGCTTTAAAAAGTTTTAAATCCACTGAAATATTATGTTTTAAATCATTTTAAAAAGGTCTTAATTTTCCTATGTCCATCTAAAGCTACCCAGACGGACCAACATCCATTCAATCACCAACAATCAATGTCAAAACTTTTAAAACATTTTATTCATTAACATTTACCAGTATGGTTTATATTCATGTCTTTCTTACAATAAGACTTGTTAAAAGTTGTGCTTATAGCTACCTGATGAGGACATTGACTTTTACAGACAGTTGTCAATAGACTTAAATTATTATAGTTTTTAAAACTTGTCAGATTTGTTTTAAATAAAGGATATGTTGAAGAAACGTCTATGTAATCAACTAGAGTTTGCTTGTTTTGACACATTATTTCAAATATATGGCTAAGAAATAACTAAATGACATTTTTTATGGGGCAAGTAAAGATCTTTTCCACTGGCCCAATTGGGCCGTTAGAAAATTATCCTTAGCATTTAGCCTTGTATAAGTGCAGAAAAACCTTCAGAAAACCTGTATTATCCTCACACTGTTTTTCCTTGCACTACTGCAGATTTTTTAGTCCAGTTTGAAGAGGACAGGTGGGAGCCAGGGAAATGGCAGAACCTGTCAATTTATGATTGGAACCTAAACTCAGTTAACCTTCAGCTATCACCATTCGTCAACTACCAGTTCAGAGTGATTGCGATCAATGCTGTGGGTCAGAGTCAACCCAGCCACCCCTCTGCACGCTATCAGACCAGCGGAGCCCGTAAGACTCCTTAAAATTAAAATAGCTTATATTGTGTATATTGACTATTATTAGTAGACAAAATTACCAGTTGAGACATGTATTAATATAAAATGTTCTGTTTTAGCTCCTGATGTTGTACCAAGTGGACTTAAAGGGTGGGGAAGCAAGAAAAACAACATGGAAATCACGTGGCAGGTAAAATGAACCACAGTTGGTCAATTTTAAGAAGAAAAAAGGAGATGGGTATGACTTTCATTGACTTAATTCACCTTTACATGTCACAGGCCATGCAGAACACAGAAAGGAATGGGCCAAACCTGCGATATGTTCTCTCCTGGAGAAGTAAAGACACAGAAGAAGAATGGAATAACATCACCACAGCCAAAACAAAACACATTGTCCATAATACAGACACCTACGTCCCTTATGAGATCAAAATACAGGCTGTCAATGACTTCGGACATGGCCCAGAGTCAAACATGGTCATCGGTTATTCTGGGGAAGACAGTAAGTACTATCATGTCATCGTTAATGGCACTTTTGAGGCCTATACATCTACATCTAATTGATAGCACTGTTTTATGCTTTATAAAAACGTGATGTGACTTAACGGAAGTGTAGAATTGCAGAGCTTGTGTAAATATCCACATTTCTATATCAGATGCTTTCTCAACTGCTGTTTTCTCACAGCTCACTGACATTTTTCTCCTAAACAAAGAATGAAAAAGAGTTTAGTTGTGAATAAATTGGGATATTATTGTGTGTTTTTGCCGCTTCATTTGGTTCTGATAATATTTTTCCCCATTAGAACCGTCCGCTGCACCAACAGATCTCAGGGTGTCAAAGATCAATAGTACCAAAGTCAATCTTCACTGGGAGCCTGTGGAGCCAAGCACTGTGAACGGAGAGTTTAAAGAATACAAGGTGAGTGACCACAAAAACAGATGGAAACATGTCTTTCACTAAGCATGCATTTGCACATATTTGTAAAGCAATATACAGTACTGTATGTGTAAATGTGTTCTTGCAGATATGGTAATTATGGTAATAAATTGGCATCTCTTTTTATCATATTCTCAGTTGTACTACTGGCGGGAGGCCAGCCTCATAAAGGGCCTGAAAGTAAACAAGACAAAGTTGCATAAGGGATTCTTTACCACGGCAGAACATCCCTCTGGCATCCTGACAGAACTCTATCCATACAGCAAATACAAGATGTACATGGTGGTTGCTAACCGAGAACATGAAGGGCCGCAAAGCAATACTGTGGAGTTTTACACCAAGGAGGGAGGTATGATTCGTCATAAGCTGCTGTAATGATGTAGAATGATGAGTTAATAAATAGGTGGTGTTTGTAACAAAAAGCAGAATATGAATAGTTTTTATGATCCTCTGACAGAGCCAGGGGCTCCAAAATACTTCAGGATTCTGAGGCACACGGATGTGGTTCACCTGAAGTGGGACAAACCACTGGAGCCAAACGGTGTTCTGATTGGATACACACTCCAGTACCACACAGGTGAGTTCACCTTACCAAACAATTATAGACTTGCTGAATACACTCAGAAAACATTAAAGAAAATGAAAATAAGCATGCTGTATGCGCCCAGAATACTTTAGCAAATGATTACAAACATGTTAAATGAACTGAAAACACGCTAACAAATGATTAGAAACAATACATGTACTCAGAACCTACTAACAAATTATTATTAGCATGCTATGTGCACTCAGAACATGCTACTCAACAATTACTAACATGCTATGAGTATTCAGAACGTGCTAGCAAACAGATATAAATATAAACAGATATGTTGTACATGCTCATAACACCCTAGTAAGGGAGTAGAAACATGCTGTGTGCACTCAGAACACATTAGCAAACTTTAACAATTTAACTTAAACTTTAACGTATCAAACTTGCAGTTTATCAATGGACCCCTAATCCCTGATGGCACTTCGCTACTTCAGCCCTGACATCACTTCCTACCACATGCCTTGCTTGCCATATTCCAGCATGCACTTCTCATCATTTTAGTTTTTGTTTGAAATCTAGCCAGAATGAAACGTTGTTGTTCTGGTTTGGGAAACAGAGACCTCTAGGGGTAATGCTTGGATACTGTAGTTTGTTTAAGAAAAGGATAGTTCAACCAAAAATGAAAATGTACTCACTATTTACTAACCCACAAGTGGTTGTAAACATCTGCTGAACACGAAAGAAGATATTTGAAAAAAATTAATTAAAATTAACCTGTAAACATTGACATCCATAGTAGGGAAAACAATACTACTATTGTATTCAGAACCTACTAACAAATTATTATTAGCATGCTATGTGCACTCAGAACATGCTAAACAATTACTAACATGCTATGAGTATTCAGAACGTGCTAGCAAACAGATATAAATATAAACAGATATGTTGTACGTGCTCATAACACTCTAGTAAGGGAGTGGAAACATGCTTTGTGCACTTTAGAAACTTGCTACATTTACTCAGAACACTCAAACACAAATGATTGTAAACATACTACATTCGCTCAAAACATGCTAGCAAACTATTTGAAACACAGGCTATTTAGCATTTAGGACATGTTAGCAAATGGTTAGAAATATGCTGCATACACTATTATCAAACTATTAGAAAACTCACTCACATTTTCTTACAAAAAGTTAAGTTTGTGTTGTTACTGTCCACAAAAAAACATTTTGTCACATGTTGTCTTCATTTTGTTGTGCTTATGCCGTCCAGTGAATGGGACACAGACGGGAGAGAGAAAAGTCCAGAGTTTCCCACCCAATGTGACGGAGTACGTCATGAATCTGCCTAGCCGCTTCACGCGCTTCAAGTTCTTTCTAGCAGCCCGTACGCAGGTCGGAACAGGAGAAGTGTACGCCGTGGAGTCTCCTCACTTCACCAATGAAGGTTAGCAAGCAGGTCTTTTGTCTCCTGTGAGCTGTTGTAGTGAATCTGAGAGCAGAATCATTGCGTGTTCCTGTCTGTGCTCCACCCTGTCAATCTCTCTCTCCTTCTAATAATACTTGTCCGTCTATTTCACACTGTTGTTTCCTGATGCTCTGTGGTGTCTTTAACTCTCTTAACTGCTGGATTTCTTCCTTGTCTTCTCTGACTTGCCTGTCTGCCCTCTTCTCCTCCTGTCTTTCCTGTGGTGTTGACTGAAGGCACCCCAGATACTGACTCTACAGTTGTAGGTAATGGGGGAATGAATGGACTGCCGGGCTGCCCATCTGTCTCTGCTTCTGCCTTACTGTCTGCCTTTTTGTCCAATTCTGTCTGTTTGTTTTCGAAATACACAAGAGTGCAGCTGAGCATGTAAACTTACTACTGCACTTTAGATTTCTAGGCAAAGTCATGTAGCCCAAATACTGTACTCACGTAAACAGATTAAAAACACTTATTTGGTATACATTTTTAATTAAAGGAGAAGTGTGTAAGTTGACCAGTAGCAACCTGTTTTATTGAATATCCTAGTTATAGAAAAATAAATGTAAAATCAATCATTAAAAAACAATTGGATATTTTGAATAAAACTAAATTTTTTCTAAAGTTTATTAAATATTTTTTTAGAAAATAGGGCTACAAGCACAGCAAACCTTGATTTTTAATTATAATCACACATTTCTTACAGTTTATTTTACATATTTTATATATCCCAGCAGGCACAGGATGTTATGATCATGACTTCAAATTGGCGCTGTACCACAATGTCAAGGGGACATTGTATTTTGTTTGGAAATGAAAATCGGGTTGAGGTCAGAGCCCAACGTCAGCCCGACGTCAGTGTTTAACGTCCAACCTAAAAACAACCAAATATTAATGTCTAATGATTTTACAGCTTGACGTTGTGATGATGTTGGATTTTGGTTGCCATATCTGTTGAATGAACGTCAGTATGTGACATCAATATGATGTTGGTTTAAGATGTTGGCTCGAAGTTGGACATTGGTCACTTTCCAACACAACCTAAAATCAACCAAATATCAACGTTATTTGACATCGTTATTAAACGTCAAAATAACTTTGTCCTTAGACGCTGGCTAGACATTGAATTTTGGTCTCCTGACGTCACAACCTAAATCTAGCCTAATAATATAGTCTTATAACGTTGTGTGCCTGCTGGGATTGCTCTCAAAAGTTATTTTATCATTAGTTACTGTTAATGTATCAAAACTTAAATAATTTTGCTGCTTAGGTAGGTTTTCTTTAAGGATAATTTTCCTGTGGAAAATAATTAGGATTAGGAAATTAAGATTTATTGATTATTTTTTTATTATTATTATTATTATTATTATTAGTAGTAGTAGTAGTAGTAGTAGTAGTAGTAGTAGTAGTAGTAATATTTGGGTTCATTGTCTTTAGTTCCTGATTTGCACACTTCACCTTCGAATCTTCTTATTTTCTCTTATGTACAACAATGCTCAGCTGCACTGCATTCTAATGCCTGTCCCTCTCCGTCTGGTTGTCCGTCTGCTCTCATCCATATATCACTGTGTGCTTTCAGGGATGGGCTACACTTCTGCACTTTTGTGAAGTCACTGAATCTGCTCTCAGTCTAGATGATTACAGTTTGATCTTTTTATGATGCTACTATGATGATATTGTACTTTAAGCGCCACACAAATAAGTTTATGTGTGAATGCGATGCAATGCAATTTATCAATCCCTAATCCCTGATGGCACTTCGCTACTTCAGCCCTGACATCACTTCCTACCACATGCCTTGCTTGGCATATCCCAGCATGCACTTCTCATCATTTTAGGTTTAGATTGAAATCTAGCCAGAATGAAACGTTGTTGTTCTGGTTTGGGAAACAGAGACCTCTAGGGGTAATGCTTGGATACTGTAGTTTGTTTAAGAAAAGGATAGTTCAACCAAAAATGAAAATGTACTCACTATTTACTAACCCACCAGTGGTTGTAAACATCTGGTTAACACGAAAGAAGATATTTGAAAAAATAAAAATAAAAAATTAACCTGTAAATATTGACATCCATAGTAGGGTAAACAATGCTACTCTTTAAAAAATGCTGGGTTCCATACATTACATTTGTTAACATACTAGTTTCTGAACATAAAATAATTAGGTTGTCCTGCAAAAAAAGAATTGTGTTGTTTCAGCTCAATTAAAAATAAGTAATTAGCAAATATAATTAGTATTAAAAGAAACTGAAAGTTTTGGAAGAAGAGAAGGGAGGGATCTGTAAATCACAGATTATTTTTGGGTGAATTGTGCATTTAATAGAAGAAATCATGTTCAGATTATAGAAGGAAAATAATAAAGAATAAAATGTTTTTTTTTTCGTGAAGAGAATGCTGTCACAGAAGAAAATGACTATAGCAAACAAATAGGTTTGTGTGGCTGACACCAATTTCTCAAAATCACTGTATTACTGAAAAATGATTAAACGGTTGACTAGATAAAAGCTTTGCATAATAATATTACAATTTCAGTTACTTTGGTGGAAATACAGTAGATGACAAATTATTATTATTATAATATATTGATTGGTTTGTGGTTTGTTATAAGATGACAATATTTGATTATGTGGAGTCTGATGGTTTAAAAAATCTAAATAGTGAGAAAATCACCTTTAAAGTTGTTCAAATTAAGTTTTTAGTAATGCATATTATAGCTAATCTAAAATGAAGTTTTGATACTGTGGAGAGTTTGCAAAATGTCTTGATGTAAGATAATATTTTCTTAATATCCTAGTGATTTTTGACATAAATGAATAATCTATAATTTTGATTTATACTATCTATTTTGGGCTATTCCAAAAAATTACCCATGCAAGACAGAGTCAGGGTCAAATTTGTTGTGGATTTTACATGCTGAATGAAGATAGCCATTACTCCTTCCTCAGAATGGATGCAAATGATACAAAATTATGAAAAATACTTGAAAGTGTAA
Organism: Danio albolineatus; assembly: GCA_903798035.1. Classification (NCBI taxonomy): domain Eukaryota; kingdom Metazoa; phylum Chordata; class Actinopteri; order Cypriniformes; family Danionidae; genus Danio; species Danio albolineatus. The sequence continues at coordinate 477,937 of CAIGQQ010036980.1, read as the reverse complement.
AATTTGTCAGAATTTTCATGGTTATTAACATTGTGAACATGCGAGAGTAAGCTTTACAAATTAGCAGTATTTTTCTCTTTTCAGTCATGAAAACTGCTCTGTGCTTACAACAAAATTTTTTAGTTTTTTTTATTTTATGCATGTAGTCGCCTGTGGAAGATTATTAATAAAGCTGCTCTGTTTGGATATGAATTCATCCATAGCAAAGTGCATTAGTTCAGTAATTATGGGTTATTTTCTAGTGTGTTCCTGCAGATTGATGGTTACGTGTTGCTTTAACAAGGACAAAATCAGGTGTCAAGCAATGATACATGGAACATAGATTAGATTAGGAAAAGCTGCAGATAGTGAGTGTTGTGCTGCTGAATTATTCAAAGGAAATGTTAAATCAGCTCACCAGAAAATATGGCTTTTGCAATGCACGCCGCCGCTTCTGCTTGTGCCACCTTTATTTCTTTTATCATTTTGTGTCAGTCTTGTGGAGAAATGCAGGTAAGATTGCACTGAGTTGTTGGCTTATTGGCTGTGTTGATCTGAAACCACATCACTGCGCTAAAGATTCACATCCATAGCATGTCTTGGTCTGGCAAAACATACTGTCACCAAGCTCAAACAGTCTGTCTGGCTCATCCATAACGATATACTGGAGTATGGATTGCTTTCACTTTTTAGTTTGGAAACTGCTTATGGGTCAAAGACGAAAAGGGATTTTCAAGCTTCAAAACTATCAAATATATTTTTGCAGAGTTTGTCCTGTCTAATGAATTTTTTTCTGAGTAAAGAAAAAAGACAATTTTACCATTATTTACACAAAACTCAGAGTAAAGGTGTCATTTTTATACCGAAAAATCTAGGCATATTTAGAACAAGAATAATTTAAAATCAGACATCACAGGGAAATATTTGTCAGTATTTTTCAAAGAACTAGTTTTTTTTTACACATTTGAAAAGCACAATTTGGTATGATCGTGTGTTGTTTTATATATTTAATAAGTGCAGTTTAGAAAAACAATGTTGCTTCATGTTTACATGAGTATGTTTGGTAGGCTAAATGATTTCACCCATATTTTAACATTTTTACACGTGACGTTTATTTATAAACTTATTTCGAAGGGATCACATGCTTATGATTGCTCGCGGCTGGTCCCGCATTATCCAATGTACGATTCACCAATCAGATGATTCCTAAGTCTTCATGAATAACCCGAGTTCCATACCATAGTCCTCTTCGTTTTGAGGAATCCTCCCTTCCTCCCCTACTCCACCTTCTTTCCTAAATGGGCGGCACGGCGGCCCAGTCGACGTTTCTGTTCGGAGCTCACATGTTCCCCCTATGCTCGCGGTAGTTTCCCCCGGGTCCCCTGGTTTCCTCCCACCATCCAAAAAACATGCAACTTAAGTTAATTGACTAATCCAAATCGGCACTATACTGTAGATGTGCTCCTAGTAAGTATCTTCATAATAATATCCTAATTCGAGATCCCGAGAATATCGAGATCTACCTGAGTTCAAGCTCCCCTCTCACCCTGCAAACAGGAGGGAGCCTCGGGTTTGAGGATCAGAGCTCAGGGCTCTTTCTCGGGAAAGACAAGTTTTATAATCAATCATCAGCTAAGTGTGAACTCTTGAAATGTTTTTTTTTAAAATAAAACAGTTAATGCAGATACAAAAATAGGTCATATGTAGAATATTGCTGATGCATCCTCATATGTCAATAAAGATTACCATATGCCAAGCTACAGTAAGAGTAGTTTCTTTCTGATAATGTATTTTTTATTGATTCATCTATTTAATTTTTGGGGATTTTTATTGTTCTTACTTTTTTACTTATTTTATTATTATTATTATTATTGTCAGCACGGTTTGCAAAACAACCTGAAACTATATGTGATGTCATTGGATTCATTTGGATAGCTCAAATGAAGAATAATAAAAAAATTATACATTTACATAATAAAATACATTCATATGACCCAAGAAACAGAGATTAGGTAGAATTTACCTGCACTGTAAAAATGCAGAGTTTCACACAATTAATTAATGTTGTCCCAACACAAATCAACTTAACTGACAAATCTAATTCAATTTAATGTGGAACAACTAAGTTGTCCAAAAATCTTAAGAATTCTGTTTCAGCTCATTTTAAATAAGTAGCATAAACAAGCAGAAAAACAAGCAGTCAAGAAATTGTCTGTGAAGATGCTTTTTTTATTAAATAAGAAAATTATGATTGACTCTCTGCTGCAGGCAAAATATGATATATGTTTCAGTATACTGATGATGGGCTAGAAACTCCCCTGATATCATCTTTGACCCTTATAAAGTTTTTGTTATTGACTCAGTTCGTAAAATGTCATTTGTTTCTAAAGAAAAAGCTTTAAAGGTGTACAATAATATCCACTGTGTTCTAATGGATTTCCACACATTTTCTCTTTTTATGTTGACAGCCGTGCAAGTTTATTGTTTGTTACGTTTCAGGAGATATTTATGATTTTATATTGTCACTTGTTTCAAAATGCCACAAGACCTGAGATTACTGTAGCATTTTGCAGTCGTGTCCATGAGAGAATTGCATTAGCACAGTGGATTGTAGTGACCCTATTTTTCCCCTTGGTGGTGCACAACAATCAATTTTTGCATACCCTCCACACAACCTCTGCAGTTTTCCTTTGAGACACAACATTCACGCTCAAAAATATCACAAAAAAAGTTGTCGCATCTTTTCAGGAGATATTTTAGAAAGCAAAGCTAGCTAAAACTATGCATGAAATACAACTGTAATATAATTTCTGATATTTAGATATGCATTACTACTGCACTACATCTTGGAATTATATTCTTATAGATATTCTTATATACAAGTATAGTATATACTACTGTTCAAAGGTTTGGTGGTGGTATGGTTTATCGGATATTTTTGGAGAAATAAAAATTATCTCAACTGCTGCATTTATTTTACCAAAATAAATAAAAAGTTATAACACTTAACAGTATTAAACATTTTTTTTAAACTATGTATATTTTCATCGATAATTAACATTACTGTGATGCAAGTCCATTTTTTTCAGCACCTGCTCCTTCAGAAATCATTTTAACAATATTTTAATCTAATACAATTCTAAAATGCATTTCTTATTAACAATGTTGAAAACAGGCATCTGGTGTGTATAACATATGCCAGAGTAGTTGGCAGTTCATTCTGCTGAGGTGACCCCTGAAAAATCAGGGGCTAAGCTGAAGTAAAATAAATGAATGCATCTTGAAAAAAATTGTGCTGAGATGTACTTTTATTATTTATTTTTTATCAAAGTTCAACAGAATCAGCATCTTTTTTATCATTGCCATGTCTTTACTATCACTTTTGATGCATTTAATACATTGCTGACATGTAAACAAATTAACTTCCTGAAAATCAAACCCACTGAACTTTTGAATTGTAGTGTACAGTATGTGTATAATTTAGGTCCCAGTGACAGATCTGTACTTTATTTTACAGTATGCATATTTCAGTACATAATACTAATTGCGGGTAGAACACATTAGATCCAGTATCCCAATATTACGTTCAGAACATATTTGCGTTCTTCCACTCAATACATGGAAAAAGAGATTTGTGGGAATTCCATACAATTAATCTATCAATCTTTTTCTGTCTTTTCTCGCATCTCTTTGTGTCTCTCTTGTGCTTAACCTGTGGATCCTCTGTGTTCTTCCTCTCAGCCGTTAACTTTACAGATGGCTTGATGTTCGAAAATCCTCCTCCTCCCCTTCCCCCCTCCACTGACCCAAACCCAACAATACTCACCCCAGAACCAACTCCACCAGTCCCTACAACTGCTGCTCCAACCAAACCTACTACCACCACCACCACTACTACAACTACTACAACTTCTACTACTACTACTACAACTACCACAACTACTACAACTACCACCACTACTACAGCAGCTTCCACAACAGTTGCTCCTGTTCGGCCCATGCCTCCCAAAACAGTGGATTGGAAAATTCTGGGTATCTGATAATGATAAAAATTGAAAAAACCCACAGTGTAGATAATGAATAGATGAAATTAGTTTATCTTCTTGTGTAGATGACATGTATTGTGTATGTTCGACTCAGCCATGATTGATGTTCGCCCTGTGCCAAAACACTCGGATTACACACAATTAGTATTGACATTTGCTTTACAAATAGCCTAGTTGCATTAAAATAGCCTAGTCTAGTTGTTACTTGGTAATCTGAGATATTCTAAAGAAAATGCTGGAATTAAAAGTGCACATTTGAGGAAATATTGTTAATATTTTGTAAATAAGGAGCTTTAAAGACCCCATGAAAGTTTTATTTTTTGTCTTACTTTGTAATTTAATTTAATCGCTAACTTGATTCTGTGCCAACCAGAGAGACATTAAAAATAGCATGTAAAAGGCAAAAATACTTTAAAATTTATTTAACTCTTTACATTAAGGTTGTATTGGTTAATGTTAATTAATGCATTAGTTAACATGAATTAACAATGAACAAGACATCTGTTAAACATTACTGTATTTTGTTAATGTTAATTTTCTCAAATTCTAATTTATCTCTTTACATTTAAAAGATTAATAAGTTAATTTTTACGTAAACATACAGTATTGTATTTGTTAATGGATTAGAAAACTTGACGAAATAATGAGAAACACATTTATTCAACAATACTAAATCTTTGTTAATGTAAGCTTACAAATAGTAATGTGCTAGTTAATACATTAGATAGCATGAACAAATAATGAACAATAACTCGGCAATACACAATCTTCAAGAAAACAAGAAAAAAATTAATTGAAGCAACTACAAAAATTAAGTTGGGCTAATTCAGTAAAATTGTAAAATTCAGTTAAAGCAACTAGAAAAAAATTTATGGGTCTATGTAGTAAAATTGAGTTGGGCTAACTTGTAAAGTTCAGTTGGATCAACTAAATAAAAATAAGTTGATCTAACTAGTAAAATTGGAGTAACAAGAAAATTAAGTTGTGGTAACTAGAAAATTAAATTGACACATCTAAAAAAATGTTTGGGTAAATATAACAATTAAGCTAGAGTAACTAGAAAAAAATAAGTTGGGCTAACTAGTAAATTTGGAGTAACTAGTAAAGTGGACTAATAAAGTGAACTAGTCAATTGGACTAAGTTGTACAATTCAATTGGAAACTAGAAAAATTAAGTTAAACTACATAAACAAAATAAGTTGGTGCTGGAAAAAATAAGTTAGGGCACATAAAAAACTTAAATTGGAGCAACTAGAAAAAAATAAGTTAACTAGTAAACTACTAACTATTAAAATTGGAGTAACAAGTAAATTTAAGTTGGGTTAACTAGTAAGATTCAGTCGTGGCAACTGAAGTAAAAATAAGTTGGGGTACTTAGAAAAGTTAAGTTGGGTAACTAGAAAAATTAAGTTGGGGCAACTTGAAAAAATAAGTTATAAGAACAAGAAAAATTAAGTTGTGGTAACTAGAAAATTAAATTGGGATAACTAATAACATTCAGTTGGGGCAACTTGAAAAATCAAGCTGGGCTACGTAGAAAAAATAAGTTGTGGTACATATAAAAGTTGGAGAAACTAAAAAAATTAAGTTGGGCTAACTTGTAAAATTCAGTTGGAGCAACTAGTAAAATTAAGTTGGACTAAGTAGAAGGTTAGGGCAATTAGAATAAATAAGTTGTGCTAGCTGACAAAATGAATTTGGGTCAACTAGAAAAGAATTAAGTTAAGCTAATTACACTCAGAAAAATCTGCTTGTTCAAACTACTCATTTAAAATAACTCTTTGATTTTTTTGGGGACAACTCAATCCGCTTAAATTTCTAAAAATTATTCAGCTAACTTAATTCCTTCTTGTTGTCCCAACAGAAATGGAAAGTAATGTGGAAAATAATAATAATAATAATGATGATAAATATATATATATATGTGATTTTACTATAGTAAAACAATTATTTTTTTCATCAGTACATGTGCATTATATTTATTGTTTACACTGAATTATTGTTACACAGGGAAAAAAACCTAAAAAATAAAAAATAACACGAAACAAGGGTTAATCTTTATAATGTGCATTTAGGAGTGCTACTAGTATGTTTGAAACTAGTAAATAGAAACATGCAATTGTCTCTTAAAAAGTAGCAAGTAGTAGCATGAATATATATACTAGTATGTTTTATTGATCAAAATTTAAAACATGTTTACTTACCTATCTTTGCACACACTATTAACATTAACTAAAAGATACAACCATGTTTCATGGGGTCTTTAAGCTCAAGCATATTTATATATCCTAACCAGTGTCTGTATGAAATATCTGAGTGCTCTCCTCTCCCACCTGTTCTGCATAGCCCCGAATGTAAAGATCTGGAATCTGACGGTGGATGCTAACAATGACAATGCTAACGTCAGCTGGAAGCACAACTTCTCCGTTGACAGCAGCAAGTTTGTTGTAGAGGTCACACTGGACAGTAAGAGCCAGATAAACCTGCCGAGAGCTTATAAAGGGAACGCTAGATTTTACTGGGCCTGCTGGAGACCCAAAATCATCCTCTCGTAATGTTTAATTGGGCCTCGTTTTATAGCAAATTTACAGAACATCACATTACAGGGAGCTCAGGTTTATTCGGAGGGGAGGTATTGTAAATGTTATGAGGATTGTTCAACATTTATGATATCTCCCTGCTGTGATTCTCTGTAATGTTCTCTTAAAATGCATTTTAATACTAAACTGAGGCAGTGCTCCAGCATGGTACTCAATAATATCATGTGTAACTGCAATACTGCTTCCTGCTTTGTCACGCATGTTCCCTTTAGAAAGCCCTGTTTCTGACTGGTGGCTAAGAACAGGGAGAGATTTGACTGAATCTGGGAGGGGGAGAGAGACTATGAGACTGAACAAGAGACCAACAAGACCTGCTTGTTTCACTCTAATTGGGGTTCTTTTGGTCAGAAAACTAGGGACTTTGATGCAGCCTGGCTTTGATAGACTTATTATATAAAGTACAGCACTCTCTGCGATATTTGAGTAGTTTTATCCTTTTTTAACAACAAAAAAAAAATCCTATAGATTTACTCAGGAAGCTTCTTGTTCTTATAAAACACTTGATTTTTAGAAAATGTTACTAATGTACTAATTTTTAATTTGATTAATTTAGTTGAAGTTAGGATTATTAGCCCCCATGTTTATTTTATTCCCCAATTTCTGTTTAAGGGAGAGAAGATATTTTCAACACATTTCTAAACATAATAGTTTTAATAACTCATTTCTAATAACTGATTTATTTTATCTTTGCCATGATGACAGTAAATAGTATTTGACAAGATATTTTTCAAGACACTTCTATACAGCTTAAAGTGACTTTTAAAGGCTTAACTATTAATTAGGTAAACTAGGCAGGTTAGGGTATAACAAGGGTTTGTTCTGTTGACTATCGAATAAAATATATAGCTTAAAGGGGCTAATAATTTTGACCTTAAAATGATCTTTAAAAAATTAAAAAACGCTTTTATTCTAGCCGAAATAAAACAAATAAGACTTTCTCCAGAATAAACAATATTATCAGACATACTGTGAAAATCCTTGCTCTGTTAAACTTAATTTGGGAAATATTTAAAAAAGAAAAATTTCAAAGGGGGGCTAATAATTCTGACTTCAACTGTATATGATTTTACAATATATATTTATTTCTTATTTTAAGTGTGAACCATACTAAACGTTAGGTTTATGGTCATAAACATGGTCTGAAAAAAAAAATCATATATCATTGTATACAAATTTATACATTCTTATCTATTATATTATATTATATTATATTATATTATAGTTTACTCATATTTAACAACATCAGTAATATTATAATAAAAAAAGTTATAATAATAATTAATATTGTTAATATTATTTGTATTATTTATTTAGATATTTTACTGAAAAATAGTACAAAATATTAAAATATATAAAGAATTCACTACCTGTACTTTCTTTAGCCAATTTTGTATGCTGTCAGAGATATAGACTAATTTAGATAAGTAACCAAAGGTACATGTTTGCACTTTTTAGGTAGTAATATGTGTATTTTAGGAAAAAATGTGGATGTGTTTGATGTTAAAATTACCATCTTAATGACAGCTTTTGCACAGCTTTTTTATATTGCACAGATAAATCCAAATTTGATTAGAATTTATATTATTTCTCTACACCACATCAATGTTCTATTGTGCCCATGCATGTTTAAATCAGTCACAACACTGTCCGATACATGACTAGCATATATTCCTCTACAAAAGTCTCTCTCTCGCTCACTCCCTCACATTCTTACTGTCCCTCGCTCACTCCTTCGCCCTTGATCTGTTGAACACATCAGACGCGAGCGCTCTCTCCACCTTTATTACCCCAACCCTTGGCTTCCCAGCAGCACTTGTCTTGTCGTCTGGCTGCCCACAGCTGCTTGGCTTATTGTTCATATTGGCCACCATCGCCCCCATCCCATGATTAGATTATGCCAGCAAAGCCTGCCATATCTGATTGATGCCCTGCTTTTAAATCTCTGGTGGAAATGTTTCAGCGAGAGATAATGACGAGGTTATCATTTCCTACCCAAGGTCTCCTCAAGGGGAGAGTCGGAGTAACAGGTTTAAACTTGAAGCATGTTGTACATCCTGATGCAATACCAAACCAAACAGGTGAAAATATAGCTATTGGGGATCTGGGTTTCATCCAAGAACCACTGTGAACGGCATTTTTATGAGATTAAATGACAGCAGAACCAAGATGCACACATTCTCCAAAAGTACTTCCCCTTGTAGACTTCCTATGCCGTTATATAACATCCCCTGTTCGTTTTTCTCCCCCTTTCTCATCTTCTCACCATGTGCTGTCAAGATTGTGGCAGATGCATGCAGTCTGTGTCGTGATGTCTAAAAGTGAGAGACGTAGAAGTTTTGTTGATCTCAAAGAAGCAGATTGTGACATTTTAAGGGTACTTTGTGCATGTTAAAAGGGGATAGATGTCGTTTAAATTCACTTAGCTTCTTATTCTGGGATAGAGAACAAAAATCTACCCCTTAATTCAGTTTTTAAACAAATAGATATGCAGGCCTTTTTTACACCTGGTATTGAGACATGTTTTGTCAAACTGATCTCAAGCTTATGGCACTAAATACAAGCTTAAATGGGGACTGAAAGGTTTTACGCTTGTCCACTTTCGACCACATTCAGAGGTAGCTCAGATTGCTTTCAGATAATAGTATAAATGCTCATGGATGTATCCAAACTGGTGCAAAAGGCACTCACAGTTTAAACTTGGCTATCTGAAATCCATTGTTTGTTTAGAGGGTGAGGTGAAATGCAAGTCACTGTAATTGTAGCACAAGCCCAAAGTTTTTTTTTACTGTAGTTTTGCGGCTATCAGAGCAGAAACGAAAGCTGCTGCCTTTTGTATTGTTTTCCATTGTATTCTTTTTGCACTCACATGTATATTGTGGAAGCTTTTTTCACAATATTTGATCAAAGGCCATTCATACACCTGATTATAGAAATAAGGAAAGTGGTCAAAAGTGGGTTAAAGAAACAAGTTAAAACATCAGCTGTAAATGGCTTTGTCTACTAGTGATCTGATTGACTAAAATGCTTAATACCAGGTGTAAACAGAGCCTTACGTTTTCATTAAATGAATATCAGTACTTGCAAGGCCACAAGTGATAAATAAGGCCCTTTTCACACCTGTTGCTCCAAAACGGATTAAATTGGTTAAATTGCAGTTCACAATGGTGTGTTAGTCTACGACAGCCTGTAACAAACCTCAGAACTCTGTGATAAACAGAGTTTAAAGGCTGAAGACGTTTGGTTGAAGCATTCATATATAAAACATCACCATAGTCAATGAATGGTAAAATGTTGCAGACACCAAATGTTTACGAGCTTTGAGAGAAAAGCAGGATACAAGCTCTGACGCAAGCTTCTTGGTTGCTTTCAAAAAGCAACATTTCTAAACAAACCTAAATTTGTAGATACAAGTCGTTAGTCAGAGCTCATCTGCACTCTTAAACAATATTAGTTCTTTGTTTGCATCAATGGGTGTATGAAGAACCATGAATACCATGAAAGAAAAAGTTAAATTTTTCATATATTCTTCAAACTATGAAAACTTTTCACTAAAGGTTTCCTCTATGGCATCAGCCTTTTGGAACATTTATTTTATCTGTAGCAAACGGAGAGAATCCTGGAACGTACAATGTCTGTTACGTCAGATTGCTTTCTCATCACAAGCGAAGACTCTGAATTTGTTTCGAGTCTGGCTAAGATTTTAGTTTTTTTAAGTATCAGAGTGCAGTCACCGTGCTCATATATGCCTAAACAAACTTCAACAGATTCCAAAAAACACTCCAAACAAGTCAGGTATGAAATAACAGTACTAATATTAGACTGTGAGTTTGATATCAGTAGATAGTGGATATTTAATTATACGTGCCTAATTCTATTTTACATTATATTTGCCAAAATTCAGCACTCAATCTAACACTTAATTTGGTAGACTGTCTACTTAATATCTGTTGCTACTGACATTCAACAGACATTTAACTATACATGTCAACTTACACTAACTCTACCCCTAACCCCAAACCTAACAGTCTACTTATAATCTAATGAGAATTCATTCCAATTTAACTTAAATTCAGCAAACGAACCATCAAAATAAAGCGTGACCCTTAATTTTTTTCAAACGTGAACACATTCTATTATTGACTATAATATAATAATTATTTGATCAGTCTGAATGTTGAGTGTAGTTGTAGACACATTTAGATGATAGGCTTTTGTTTAAACTTATTTAAATGCAGCTGTTTCACTTTGAATGGAGTGACATTGTGTTCCTGAACTAAATTGTGTCTATCGAGTCGCATTAGGTCCATTGCTTATGGCAGAAATTGTGAAACTTTCACCTTTTCAAGCACCAACACAGGCAACAGCCAATCAGATAACTTTATGCAAATATACTAGTGCAGATGCTAGCCAGTCACATTTATGTAACATCAGAGAATTAAGTTTCTCAAAGCATCTGTGCCTTGCAAGCACTGAAATTAAAGCTAAATCTACAAAAAAAACTGAATGATATTGAGTTTGTTGTTTTTTTGCACAGATAATAATTGTCAAAAATAGATAAGTACTTACTTTCCATCTTTGGAGTAGTTTCCAGTACTTTCGCTGGTCCTGGATCTGCACTTTCAGACACTGCAATTGAATTTCGCCATGCATATTGTATAATCCAATGGCTGCTTGCTTCAAAGGTTGGTCACGTTGTGGATATGCAGACTCTGACTCAATGAGTTGCATAGTGCATGATGATTTCATTTTGGGTTCCTCATGTACATCATGGAACTTCACTGGAACATCACGCCCACCTCTTGACAATGCCATTGGGATTTGTGGAATTTGTCTATCCACTTCCGCTGAGATGAAATGAGGTCTATGAGTAATTGAGACAAGGTGCGCCTCCCTCCACTCCATACTTCATTACTGCAAATCCAGTGTGAGATATTAAGCAGCAGCTTCACTTCAAAGCTTTTAACAGGCATCACTGAAGCAAATGATGCCCCTAATACACCAGTGCCAGACTTTGATGTGCGCCGAGCGAAGATATTCCAGTATTTTCGCTCCCAGCGTGCTTAAAATATGCTCTCTGAGAGTGAAAGGGATGTAGCACATTTCCTCAATTGACAAACATGGCCTGCCGTCGTGCTCTTAGCTTAGCCTGGTTTGATGGGCACCTCTCTTGTGTCTCCTCTTGAAGGTAATGGGTCGATGACGAGCATTCAAGTAAACCAGCAGCCTCACATTAAGCTGGCTGGGCTGGTGGCTGGGGCCAAGTATCGGTTGCGGGTCTATTCCCATGAGCACAACTCCATCAGCAGCGACTATGTCACGTTCGAGACAGGCAGAGGTGAGGGGTGGCCAGGACCTGAGGGAGGAGGAAAGGGTTCAACGTGTGACCTTCTGAACCCAATGGACTTACTGATGGGTTACTGTCAATGGTAACTTGTGTAGGATGGCATTAGGGTATGGGTTCGATTCATGGAAAACAAAAAGCTAAACATTATAAGCATTAGTTCACCTCCAAATTAATATTCTGTCATTATCAACTCAGGCTTACATTATTTTAAAACAAAAATGAAGATAATTTCAGTCAAATGTGATAGATGTCTGTCTTTCCGCTGAACGTCTGTTTACTCAACTTCATAAAGAGTTCAAAAAATAAATAGCGTTGTAATATAAATAGATTTAATTTAGGCTTTTATTTAATTCACACAGAAACATTGATCAGTAAACAATGTTTATGTGGTTTAAATTGGTCACAGATGTTCAAGTATGTTTGATGCTCGAAAACCAGTTAGGTTCATTCTTGAATGCCACATGGCATGTTTAAGCTTCTGCAAGAACAAATAAGATTTGTTTTTATGTGTGGACTAGGGGGCGTCTGTAGCATAAGCTGAATTAGCTGGCTAGCCAGTTAAGTCTCCGATCAGTTTGCACCAATCTTGGGTTTTCAGTAACATTAAGGCATCTTGACTTTAATTACACTTTTACACATGATGCTATAGAGCAGGAGAGCTGAGCAACCTTGATGGTACCTAAAACCCAGATTTGGTGCAAGCTAAACTAAAACTTTGCATCATGGTACAGACCCCAGATATGGTTTAGCTTCTTTTTAGGTTTGCTCATCCATGTTGATCCCCCTGCCCACTTCATGGGTCACACTTAGATCCGTTGTGGTCAAAAGTGACCAATCCTATCTAAATTGTGTCTATGACTTTTTGTATGTTTTTTTTTTATTTAATGCAACAGAGGTCACTAAGTGTCATCCCATTCTTATTGAGCAAAAAAATGTCAAATGTACAACTCAAAAAAGCCCAGAGGAATATGTGTAAATAAAAGCCTAAACTAAATCCGTTAAATGAAACACATAAAAAAAAAAACATAAAATAATCATATAAGAATCGTATAGGGTTTCATTTTTGTCAGCATTGGTGTAAAGTAATGAATTACACTTACTCAAATTACTGCAACTGAGTAGTTTGTCTCAGGAATTGTAATTTAAAGAATAGTTTAAAGAATGTGTACTTTTACTTTTGAGTACATTTTTAGTGCTGTATCGGTACTTTTACTACATTACTTTCCTTCAGCCCGCAGTTTCTTTATACGTTTATGTGTTTTTCTTGTCTGGCTAACTAGAATAATCAGTCGCATGATTCGCATCCAGTCAAATGAAATGAAATGGCACTGATGTAAGCTTTTTAATTGGCAAGGTATAAACTGGAATCATTTTTGCAGATTTACATATTCTGTCAAACCACAGATTTATAAGATATTTTTACGCAAGTTGCTCTACATTAAGTGGCAAGTAATGGTACTTTCATTTGAGTATGATTATTCAGCACTCTTTCCACAACTGAGCATCAAAGTGTTGTGTGAACAGTCTTTCAATAGTAGGACAGAAATATCTCAATTTGTTTTCCATGATGAACAAATTTCTGGAACAGCATGAGAGAGTAAATGATGACAGAAATTACATCTATTTGTTTACTAACCCTTTAATGCTAGGCATATTGTTTGTGGGTTCATCATTTTCAAAGCTTCAGATGCATTAGCAAGCTTATTTTCCCAGCAAGATGCATATGCGCCTAAGGTGGCGTGAACAAGATGAAATCTCACGGTATTTTCAGTAAGCGCCAGTTCAATAAGATATTGATCATAGTGATGATATGGATCCTTGAGCCGTGTAAATGTCATTTTAAGTGGGATGTTTGCTCTATTTATCAGATATAGAAGTTCCAGCTCATAATAATTCAAGCCATCAGCTTTATTGTTTGTTCATGTCATTGATAGGTCCCTCTGTGATTTTACATACAAAAAACAACACTATTTTTAGGCAAATTAAGATTTTTTTATAATATTGTTATATTTTATAACAAACTCTTTATAGAGTGCTGTAGTGTCCACAAAAGTATAGAGATTTGTTTAAAAAAAGTCTTTCTTGAAGTGTTAAAGGTCTTAACCAAACTAAGCAGTTATAATGTGAATTATAACATAAGTTTGAAAATTGGACAAGAAGACAAAAGTGCAAGACTGTGTACTTAAAAGCTTTAATAAGTGGAAAGAACTACAGCTCCATGAAGCATTGCAAATGACATAATTTAGAGAAATATACAATTATTTTTTTAAATTTGTTGGTTGTATCTATATAAATATTTCAAGTTTATTATGAAATATGCATATTTCTATATGTTTTGTGAGTGTATGGACAATGGCTTGATTATGCAGTTTGTTATGATTCATGGAAGTGGGAGGAGCTAAAGTGCTATTTTGCCACATGTTTCTCAGTGCCACGCTCTAATTGGTCTATTGGATTGGTTCATTTTCTGTACAGCATAATGGTTAATGTTGTTTTTCTACACAGATTTAACTTTTAAACACTACTTTTTGTGTTTTAAGTTGAATTAACGTGAACAGTTCAGATTAGTTAATTCAACTGATTAACATCTAAAATTTGGCCTGCCCTTAAATCTTTAGAATATATATATATATTTTTTTTTATCTATTTGAAGAAAATGCATGTAATTTATTTACTTCTGGAACCCATCTGTTGTGCTGTATTAATGTTAAAATAATTTTCTTTTATATTTTAATTAATTTAATTTAATTGTGGAAAGCAAATTGATAGTAAAGATTGCAAAAAAATAAATTTCAACTAAATTCTGTTCTTTTGAACTTCATCTAACCAATCATCAGTACAAAAACAGCACAACAGTTTTCAATGTTGATAGTCATAAAAATGTTTCGAATCAACTTATTAGAGTGATTTTAATGAGTTTTAGTTTGTCGTTAGCTTTTAACAGTAGCATTTGACATATAAGCTTTTGAATTTGTAGAAATTATATGTTCATCTGTTGGTATAATCGGCACAACTGTTTTCTATCTTCAATTAATCTTCATTTCTATAGCTCTTTTACATTGTAGATTGCTTAACATAGATGGAGAAAAGAGAGTAAAAAAACATAACACTTTCAGTGGAACATTCCAGCATATCAGGCAGGCAGGAGAGTAGTGATAGTATGCTGGTGTCATTTTAACATTAATAATAATTTTTATAATAAATAATAATTATAATAAATTCAGCATATTAGAATGGTTTCTAAAAAAATATGGGACACTTAAGTCTGGGTATCTAATGATGATGAAGACATTTAGCTTGCAGTCACATGAGTTCATTCCATTTTAAAGGACAGTATATTATTGTAGAAAACTGTTTTTTCAATTGTAATAATGCCTAAGAATATTACATTTCTTACTTTTCTTTTAGAGCATAAGAGACTTATTTTACAAAATCTTATCCTTTCATAAAAAAATCTTATCATCTCACTTACCACTTTATAACATCAGGAGAGACTAAGGACGCCACTATTAAAACGAGTGGCTTTTGAAAAGGAGAGTATTTGCTGCTGGCTTTTACTGGGTTTCCGTTTTCATCAGATAACTCTTCCTGTGCTCTGATGTTATTATCAGGATGGGTAATTCAAATCCAGAACCAATGTTCTCACTGCTAATGTGTTTTTGATAAAGGATGGCTGTCAAATGACTCCAGCATGTTGCTGAGAGTCAGTGAGATTTATTAGGCTCTCGGTTTGGGGTTTCTGCGTTCAGCTGTTCTCCTGCCTCGATAAATCATGCAGGGACAGAACCAGGTTTTAAATATGTGAGATGATCTGTGGAAGTTGCTTATTCTATTCTTGATGTTGTGAAACTTAAACATTTTATTCTGTGCTTCTCTTTTTCTCCTTTCTGTCCTTCTGTGTTTGTATGTGAACAGCCTATAAGGAGCAGGAAGACATCGCTACTCAGGGCTGGTTCATTGGCTTGATGTGTGCTGTCGCTTTATTGGTTCTCATTCTGCTCATTGTTTGTTTCATCAAGAGGAGTCGTGGAGGAAAATACCCAGGTAAATAAACAGCATAGTTGATCACTATATTAATATATTAACCCCTATATATCATAAAATATTATTAACCCCCTTAAGAAATTGTTTTATTGGCTACAGAACCAACTACTCTTTTCCAATGATTTGCCTAATTGTCTAGCTAACCTGATTTAAAAAAAAAAATAATAATAATCATAATCATAATAATTATAATAATAAAAATAATTCCTTACATTTACATAGCACTTGTCTGGACACTCAAAGCACTTTACACATTTTTGGGGCAATCTCCTCATCCATCACCAGTGTCCAGCATCCACCTGGATGGCACAACGGCAGCCATATTGTGCCAGACCGCACACCAAACACCAGCTGATTGGTGGAGAGGAGACTGGTGGAGAGTGATGAAGCCAATTATGATATGGGGAAGATTCGAAGGCTATGATGGACAGAGGCCAGTGAGGAAATTTGGTCAGGATGCCGGGGTTAAACCTTCACTCTTTTCGGGGTACATCCTGAGATTTTTAATGACAATAGAAGGTCCATACCTTGGTTTAATGTCTCATCGAAAAGACGGTGCTCACTGAGCAGCAAGGAGTTCCCATCAATATACTGGGGCGTTAGGTCCCACACAGACCACAGGTTGACCGCCCCGTGCTGGTCTCACTAACACCACTTTCAGTAGCAACCTAACTTTCCTATGTTGTCGCCCATTCAGGTACTGACCGGGTGCAGGGATTAACAGGGTTAACTAGGATTAACCTAGTTAATCCTGTAAATTGCTAAATATTAGTAGCAGCAAATGTACTGTCATCATGACAAAGACAAAAGAAATGAATTAGTTATTAAAACTGTTATGTTTTAAAAATTTGTTGGTGTAACAGTATGTCGAATGACAACAGAGTTGAGGATCCAAATGCAGCACCTTTATTAAACTTAAACACAAATAGACAGTCCAAGCAGAATTATAGCTTAACTTTAAGGGCAATCCAGAGGAGTAGTCGGGGTCACAGGCAAAGCGATTGGTACAAATGGCAAACAGCATCAACAAAACAAGGCGAGGGTCAACAGGCACAGATGGACTGGACAAAAGGAAAAAGCTTCATAATGCTACAGGATAACAAGACTCAGCAATGTGTATTTGTGATTGAAATGCATATATAGTCCTGGGAATAAGTCATTTATGAGCTTCCAGCTTTGTGTGTAATAAGGGGGAATCATGAACTGGTGTGTGTGTGTGAGGTGCAGGTATTTGTAGTCCAGTTCAGTGACAGATGTGTAGTTTTCAGCGATCTGCTAGGATTAGATCACTGGTGATCGTGACAGTTGGAAAAAGTCTTCTCGGTTAAACAGAACTATTTTTTTTAAAGGGCTAATCTTTTTGTCTTGAACTGTATATATTGGTTGACCAATAGACAATGTAATGTAAAAGTATTTTATTTTATTTTATTGAAAAAGACAAGATTTATATTGTTATATTTTTGAATGAGGAACCATCTTCAGATCAGATTAGTTTTATTGAGTTTAATAATTTAATGATTATTATACTTAAAAAGCTTGCTCTGAATAATGTAGTTATTCACCTTAGTTAAGTCTGTGAATAATTACTTTACATTAATAGCTTTGAACCACTTGAAATGTGTATGCAATGTAAAATATATTTTTCGCATGACTTATATCATATGTTATGTATTTTGTTATCAGTGAGAGAGAAGAAAGACCTCCCCTTAGATCCTGTCGACCACAAAGACCAAGATGGATCATTTGACTATCAGTAAGTTTGTCACTTTTGATCACTTTAAGGAAAAGTGAGAAGAAAAGAGCATTGTGTGCTGAAAAAGAGTATTTATATGCCATCTGTGCTGTTTATGCTGTTGATGAATTATTTTGTTTCACCCATTACAGGTTCCGAAAATAGCTCTCACTACGCCAAGGGGAAAAATATCTATCTCTTTCTAATTTTAAACGAATAATAACATCTAACCATTTAAACCAAAGCAATACTAAACAGCAAATGACATAAACATTACATTTAATGAGGCCTCTGTTTTACTTGCTGAAGTGTAATGCTTCTCAGTTCAATGACCAGAGGCTGGAAATCAGTGCTGTCGAGCCTCAGGAAACTGCGGTTGTCATGAAGTTAAAGACTCTCCAGTGAGCGTCTGATCAGCCTCCTCTGAAACATCAGCTTCTGTAAATGAGTTCTGTACTGATCCACATCACATCTTTATAGCAGACTGTGCTCATGACTGTTCAAACCCCGCAGACCTGTAATAAGGCAGGAGGAAATTAGTGTACAACTTTAAAGTTCAAAATGCCCCAACAAAGAGTAACATCCAGCACTCCACAGTGTTACTTTAGTATACATTAAATAGTTTATTATATTTTATTCATATTTTTGTAAGTAACTTCAGATGATTCAGATTTTATTTGCTATGTCTCGTTAATTTTCAATTTAATTATTTATTTGATTCTTGATTTTTCTTTTGATTTAAAAAAAACAATAAGTGACCATACTGTATTGTTTTATTTATCAAACTCAAATATAAACATATAGAAATATAAAATAAGAAATGCATATTTTTAAATATCATTAAAACATCTAGTGATTATATTAAAAAAATAGAAAAAAATGAAAGAATGTATATATATATAT
>CAIGQQ010036980.1:447159-458889 GCA_903798035.1 Danio albolineatus | reverse complement strand
TATTATGTTACTTATGTTAGCAAATAAGACTTTATTGTACAATGTAACCAAATAATAAATATAAATAACTAAATATAAATAAAATATTTAGTGTAAAACAAACATTTATTAATGTCTTTTAAAAAGGTTAAAGGCTTTTGTTTGTTAAAGGTTTTAAATTACGGTTTGCATCATGTCATCACTGGTTACTCATATTCTGTCAAAAATGATGTGCAACATATAGTACAAGTTGCTTTGTCTCAATAAAAATAGTTTAGTTTTCACTTACTGAGGGAATAAAAATGTGCACTTAAATCAAAAACACATTCTTATGTTGATTCCCTGAGCTCATGCTGGTGCACAGAGTTCATTTGGTGAAAAAAGCAAGATGTTTTTGAGTGTGCTTTACTGACTCTAAAGATAATAACTAAATGGCCATGAATTTCCAGTTGTCATGGTGCATGCAGAGAAGCGTATCATAATAATATCATACTAATAAATGTAATGTACACGTCTGAGGTAGAACTGCTTCTTCTTTATAGAGGACATGTGCAGTTGGTAAAAGCATTTTTATGACCCACAGAAATGAATAATACCATGAAGCCTGGTTGTAAACCATGTTTTGTGAGCAGACAAAGTGCATTATTTACAATATTTCGATTTAACATCACATCTGTAAAGCAGTTTACAACAAGGTCCATGGGTATTACATGAAATTAAAGACGGACTTCAGTGCGAAGTCAGCAACTTTGAAGATTTGATAAGTGTTGCATTGATTTCTTTTCTGTTTTTCTGATGCTTCTCGGCAGATGTAGGTCCCAGATCATAATGCATGACACTCCAGAGGTCCAGTTTAATAGCGGATGCATGGGTTTGATGAAAGATCTACCTGGGATAATATACTACAACTATCAACCATTTATAGCCATGACATTATTTATAGCATATAGAGAGCTAAGGATCTGAAAGTTTGTCTTTCTCTTTAGTATTGAATTTCACCTTATGATTTCCTTTTCTTTTAAATGCTTCTCAAGAGCCAGATGCTGTGTTTTTTCAGCATGGTAGAGTTTAAAAAGCAGACTCCAAATAACAGGGATGTAGAAGTTTGACATTGTAATGCTCTTTATTGGTTTTCCTCTCCTTTTAAAATGCCAAATGCATTGAATAACTTCAGGAGATTACAGTATTTGGTTCACAGCTTTTATTGCCCTACCTTATGCTAGTTATTTTGCACAAGTGTCAAATCAGTAATACTATTTGTTAGCATTGCCATTAATATCTATAGCACGTACAGCCATTTTTTTATTTTGATCATTTTTGGAGGCAGTCATTTCCACAGTTAATGTCATGTGACTGATAACTCTTTGGAGTCATAAGACAATTATGAAATTATATAAATATTTATATGTACCGTATGTAAAAAAATAGATACACTGCTGTTCAGAAATTTGCGAACAGAAAAAATCGATTTTCTTTTTCTAGCAAGGAAGGATTAAATAGATCAAGCACATCAGCTTTGGACAATATATGTAAAAATATAATTATAATATAAGGTATCATATTATATATATATAATTTATACTTAAACTAAAGTAAATGTATTGTTGCCATAAAAAAATAAACAAAAAATAAATATATTATAATAAATATGTATGAATATATATATATAATATTAAATAATAAATATTTATAATAAAGCATGCTTTTTGCAACCAGACGGTGTAGTTCCAACATCTACCAGCAGGTGCGAACTGCCCAATGCTAACCAGCCAAACCATAAGACCTCTCGTCGTTTATTCTAACTCTTATTCTCTTCCTCCCAACAGCAGCGACGAAGACAACAAGCCATTACAGGGCAGCCAAACGTCCCTGGACGGGAACGTAAAAGAAAGCGACGACAGTCTCGTGGACTACGGCGAAGGAGGAGACGGCCAATTCAACGAGGACGGTTCCTTCATCGGCCAATACACAGTTAAGAAGGACAAAGAGGAGACGGAAGGAAATGAGAGCTCAGAAGCCACATCACCTGTCAATGCCATCTACTCTTTGGCATAGCACCTTCACCTGGGCACGGCGCCCCCCAGCGGGCCGGAGGGTGCCATTACACGCATAGAAAATAAATATATATACACAGAGAATTACGAGTATTCACATAGAACGCACTGGAGTGCATGATCCTACTGAACAAGGGATGGGGAGCCGAAATGGCGTTCAGAAACCTTTGTTTGAGGTGTCCCCATGCCCCACACAGACTTTAGTGTGCCTTTAGGGCGACGGGGCGAACTTTTTGAGCTTTTCGTGTGGCTTACGCTCTTCTTTTTTATTTTGGAAATCTGCCTTTTCCTCTTCTTCCTCCTACTGTAGCTACTAGCATCAAAGAAATGGATATACAAGCACCAGACCTGTGACATATCAACTGTGGGTCGACTCAATTGCAGAACGTCGGCAGATAGGTTTATCATATTGATATTTCCGCAGTGAATGATCCCTTTATTTGTTTCCCACACTAAAATTGATTTATCCCCAAAAACAAAGATGAAATTCGTAGAGTGCTGGCACAGTTTTGCTGTGCTTTGTAAAACTATGCACTATGTATTATTGTTATTATGATTTTGGGTTATAATTGGACATTAGAATCTTCGTCATTTTGTTTTTCTCAAAGAAAACTAATTTAGTCCTGGATTTATTCTTATATGTGCGACAGGACTGATTTCATGCTTTCATCTGCCATCGCTTTGTTAATATATTTTCACTGGCTGCAACTGTAAAATGCCACCAATATTTATAGGCTGAGGTTAGATGGCGCCACTTGTAAATGAAAAAAAAAAACGTTATTTTGAAGCATGGTAGTATTTTAGTGCAAAGGACAATGGAGAGGTTGTAATACGAAGAGTTAAATACACAATAATATATTATTTTTTTTTATAAGATACTTGCTTTGATAGTCCTCAAAAGAGAATGATGATAATAATGGTGATGATAAAATGAATCACTCTTTCTTTCTTCATTTTTTTTTAAATCAGGTGAAGATTCCAGTGTCAGAATAAGTTTATATAAGGAGTCTACAAAAGTTTGGGGTGCATCAATACATCAGTGGGTTGTTCCTTGGGAATTTCTAGATATGAATAACTCAGCGTAGGTAAAGATAAGTGTATATATTGTTTGGGGTTGATCCAGTGTTCATTCTCTTTATGGCTGAGACACTGCCCTGAAGACATGCCACTGTAACTGTAGTTCCTTCTCTACCTGTGCTCCATCATTATTACCATTACTTTATCTTCCGCACTGCTGTGTGCTATAGTTGGGTTCAAAAGTCTGAGGCCACTTTGAAAGTCTGGAAAGCTTTTCCACTTACGCCTGAATATAAATAACATTTATAGATTTTGGAAAACATTAAGAACTCCTTTCAAATTATTTAAACCTTTACTTATTTGAACCGTTATTTGACCATTACAGATGGTCAGATGTTCTTCTTTCCTTTTGGATAACATGATCATCAATTCGGTGGCACGGTGGCTCAGTGGTTAGCACTGTCACCTCATAGCAAGAAGGTTGCTGGCTCGAGTCCCGGCAGTTGACATTTCTCTGTGGAGTTTGCATGTTCTACCCATGATGGCTTGGGTTTTTTCTGGGTGCTCCAGTTTCCACCACAGTCTAAAGACATGCGCTATAGGTTAATCAGAAGAACTAAATTGGCCATAGTGTATGTATGTGAGTGAATGAGTGTGTATGGTGTTTCCAAGTACTGGGTTGCAGCTGGAAGGCTATCCGCTGTGTAAAACATGCTGGATAAGTTAAATAAGAGACTAAGGCGAAGGAATATGAATAAATGAATGATCATCAATCACTTTTGCACTAATAACTAATAATCATATACAATTTTTGAAAAATCTGAAAACAAGGTTGTGAGCGATAGAAATACAGTGCTTTAAGTGGATCATCCCAACATACACTCGTACAATCATACACATGGCAAAACTTTCTTGTCTTTCAGCAGAAAAATAAAATGCTGTTTAATCATTACTTTACATAAAGTGAGTAAACCCATTGCTTTAAAAGGGACAAGTTGACTTTACTTTGAAAAAAGAGTAAAACTGTTATTGAAATGGCCATTTTTATAAGTACACACGGTTTATTTACTTAATAATTTTAAGTTAATAGGCTTACTCCCTTTTTTAAGTAAAGGCAACTATTTGCTTTTTACAGTGTGTGAAAATGATGTGTGATGTGATCTAGGACAGTGGTTCTCAAACTGTGGTATGCGTACCACTAGTGGTACACAAGCTTCCTTCTAGTGGTACACGGAGGAATCGATGAATAACTTTTGAAAAATGAACACACTTTTTAACCCTTTGACGCATAAGATAACACCGATGTGATCAGTAAATTGATTTTAACAGGCTAAACCTTTTATTTAAGTGGCTGACAATAATAAATATTCTTAATTAGCAGAATTAATCTGCCTCATTTTTGAGCTGTGCAGTGCTGTAGTTGCTTCATTAGGCCTACATGCTATTGTACTTCAATACCGGTTATTATGGTGGTACTTGGAGAGACAAGTTTCTTCTGAGGTGGTACTTGGAGAAATAAGCTTGAGAACCACTGATCTAGGACATCATTACAGTGTATTTCATTGTAAGTCTACCCTTCAAAGCCTTGTTTTCATTTGTGTTTGTTCTGAACACATTTTGTTGTCTACAACTTTACCATGTTAGACTTTGATTGGCTGTTAATGATTTAATTATTCAGTAGCTGAAAAATAATCTGTTATCCTTATTATTTAAAGTTGTGGAGTGGCCTTTGCTGTTCTTGAACATTTATATTAAAAAACAATGTATTGATTGTGAACTGGCCTTGAGTTTGTTCAAACGAAAGCGCAACAAACCAAATACTAAGATGTTCTAACACTAAAACTATTTAAATCTTCAATTGTATTGAAAAGTGCTGTACAAGATTACAAAACAACACTACATTTTCACTAGTGATCTCAAACTTTTGGACACCTTTACGTATTTATCTTGATTTTATTTATAAGAAAAAAAAATAGGGACTAATATATTAATAATTTATTGACGACTGCACAATGGCTTCTTAAAGTCTGAGTCTTTTAGCACATTATAAAAGCTCCTTGTGTAATTTATAATGAAAACGTGCATTATCGATCAAGATCTGTGGCCATGTAAAATAATGAAATGTGATGTCACAATGTTATTGTGCTGCTCTTTTTAGTATTACTGTCGTATCACACTGCTATTGTGCTAACATAGAATTTATTTCACAGTTTCTACATAACATAAAAAGGAAATATTGTGTGTTTATTTTTTTTCCTCATATAAGGCCTCGAATTGCTGTGTAAATATTGTTTTTGAACAGGTTTAAGTGAGTAACTAATAATAAAAATGCTTTTTGGTGCATCCCAAAATGGAAGACTCCGTGCACAGTTGTGGATTCGGGATCAGCCAGTGATTTTTGTGGGGGTTTAAATTTGTGTCTTGCCATTTTAATCGTGACCTTATTTGTCACCCATGTCTTGATTTCGCCCGGCTGACGATGTAAATAGCAAAAGCTGTAGAGTTGTACAATTGTAGCATTCTGCACTGAGGATGATACTTTTCGTAAACGTTTGAATTGTGTTATGCAAGAGAAAATGATTTGTAATTTTTTTTTGTACCACCGCAGCAAACACTGTAAAAAAAATTAAAATAAAATAAAAACGATTAGCTACTTTACTTAAAAGTGAGCTAACCCGTTGATCTATAAACAACAAGTTGACTTTACTTTAAAATGTGAGTTAACCAGTTGTAACTTGGAATTGTTAAGTTGACACAAATATTCATAATCATGCACATAGTTTACAATGTTAGGGTATAGATTACAATGTTTATTTTTAATCATATTTTGTATTGAAATGTGTTGTGTAAAATTATAAAACAACACTACATTTTTACTTTACTGTAAAAAGTGAGTAAACCAGATGTAACTTGGAGTTAAGTTGACTTAATATTCATGATTATACACATCCACTATAAAAAAATCCTTGTAAATTTTTAAAATGAAACAATTAACCTTTTGAGTCTGTTGAACTTATATTATGTTAAACTGCTTTAAATTATGTTAATCTTGAAACAGCTTGTGTAGCTTGTAAAATTAATTTAGAACATGATTAACTTAGTTTAATAAGTTACAATTAACTAAAAACATATGCTGTCGTAACTAATTGATCATATATTTTTTACAGTGTAGTAAATCTACTTAAAGTAACATTTAAATTGACAGTTTAATTTTCTATTAATTTTTCTGTCCTGTTGTTATTCTTTAGATAAACAATTAATCCATGAACTAATTGATGAAAGTAAAAAAATTTGGTAATCTTCAATCAAATTCTCGCCATTTGCTTCCAAGTTTGGGACGGTGGTCCTTCTCTGTTGACATGAGTTTGACCGCTTCAGCCACAATATACTATAGTATTCTTAGCCACGCCCCTCTTACCGTTAGTTTGCTATGAGGGAATGATGCTCAAAAAGAAAGCCGCGCCCCTAATCAATATTCCAATTCAGCTGGAAGTGCATAAACATACTGAAATAAAAGTTCACATATACTTGAATCATTTTAATGCAATAAGTTTACTCATGTTTTTAAAGTAAAGTCAACTAATCGTTTTAAAAGCAACAGGTTTACTCTTTTTATTTGTCTAAGTAAAGCCAACTAATCACTTTTTACAGTGTAGGCCTTTCTCCTGTGACATGGCCAGGTCGATGATGCTCTTTACAAGGGCTGAATATCAGGTTGTGACTTCCTGATTTAAATTCATTGTCCTTTACGATGCCTTCGTAAGTTGTGTTCACGAAGCTCATTGAATCCATCAGATCTGCTTTTTCCTCCAGTACCTCAAAGCAATACTCTCCTCATTTGCCTTTCACTGTTTTACTCTGTACGGTCGGCCTCGCTTTTGTTTGACTTACATGAACAGACAACTAGATCACGGAAAGGTAAAGTCAAGGTAATCGAACGTCGACTTAAACATATTTTGTCCAACCTTGCCTTGTATTTCAGCAGCCACTTTTACCGTCTTTGCATATTGATCCTTCGTCCATGAGCTGTAATGGACCGGCAATGTTCCTAAAATATATAACTACAGTATATATTTGTCGGTGTATTGCTTATTCTGTCTTTTTCCCTCCGATGTCAAGATCATTTTGTGTACTTGTTAACCGGTAACATGCATAATCTAGTGAAAACCCTTAAAACGGAGAGGAGAATAATCACAGCTGTTCCCTTTTGATTTTTAGAGCAAAATCATATTTCTGTTGACTATGATCATTTTATTATTAGACGTTTGTGCATTGAAGAAGCTTTTTATAAATTGTATATCATGCAGGTTAACTGTTTGTTTCTTCTGTAAGTCTGGCCAGAAGAACGGTCAGCCATTATTGTTCACCATGTATGCGTGTATGACGAGATGCTGCAACTTAATCTGCTCGAGACGCCTTTCTTTATAGTAAAGCTGTGTCATTTTCTCAACTTTCTGATTTGGTGTCCATTGATTGCTACACCTTTTTATATACTTAATATTGTGGTTTAAAACTACATGTTCTCACAGTTTTATACACTACCTGACAAAACTCTTGTCATCGATCCCAGTTTTAAGAGCAAAAATAATAGCTTGACTTCTAGTTGATCATTTGGTGAAGTGACAGAAGGTAGAGTTTTCAGATTAATCATCTGTTGAACTGCAATCATCACAAATACTACAGAAGACCTATTGGAAAATGCATGGACCCAAGATTTTCATAGATATCAGTCAAGTTTGGTGAAGGAAAGATCATGCTTTGGGGTTGCATTCAGTATGGGGGCGTGCGAGAGATGGCAGAGTGGATGGATGCAGAGTGGATGGCCTGAGGTATCAAGACATTGTGCCCATTTGTGTTTGCCACAAGAGAGGGCAAATTCTTCAGCAGGATAGCACTCCTTCTAATACTTCAGCCTCCACATCAAAGTTTCTGAAAGCAAAGAAGGTCAAGGTGCTCCAGGATTGGCCAGTCCAGTCACCAGATATGAACATTATTGAGCATGTGTGGTGGGTTAAGATGGAAGAGGCATTGAAGATGAATCCAAAGACTCTTGATGAACTCTGGGAGTCCTGCAAGAACGCTTTCTTTACCATTCCAGATGACTTTTTTAATAAGTTATTTGAGTCATCGCAGAGATGAATGAACGCAGTCGTCCAAGCTCATGGGTGTCATACACAATATTAATTATTTTTCCACTGCACCATGACTTTATATTCTATACTGTACATTATTTCTGTTAAGTGAAAAGACTTTTGTCTGAGCAAAGTCAGACCTTACTGTCCTAATTAAATAACCAAAAATCAAGGCAAAATCAAATTTTATTTTGGTAAAATAAGAGTAATCTAGAGGCATTTGCTTCTGACTTCTGATACCAAATGATCAACTAGAATTCAAGTTATTCTTATTGTTCCTAAAACTTGGATAGGCGGCAAGACTGTTGTCAGGTAGTGTACTGTATATATACAGATTTAGTCTCAGGTTATTTTATATGGCATTCAGAATTTGATTGAGAATTATTTTTAACAAATTGCATTCAGCATTATTTTACTTTGAAATTAAAAAATATATATTATTTTTCTTGAAATAAACTAAACATTAACTGAAAATAATAGTGTTTAACTCATATAACAGAAAAAGCATTATTAAAAGTATATCATACTACACATACAGTTAATAGTTAAAATGAATGTTTTTAATTTCATTTAATAACATATACAGTAATTTAATTCACAACATGAGTGTTCATAACAACTAATGACATTTTTATTAGTGTAAACTAAAGCAAAATATGAATAAGAATATATATGTTTAAAACATAAAGCGACTTAAATGACTTAAAATGTGACCAACAAAAATGAAAAAATATTGTATACAGTTGAGGGAATATTATTTTTGTCTCAACTGTATATACCCTCTTGTGAAATACATAATGTTTTACTTTTTGCAAGATTATAGTATAATTCAGCTTAATCTTAAAAGCTTAACTAATTAGACCAACTATACGAGTTATTGGACAACAGTGGTTTGGTCTGTTGTAGTTTGCAGTAGTTTGTAGTTGAAAGCGAACCGCACCAATAACAAAAAGCCACATAGTAACTATTTTAATCTCAAACAAAACAATCTATAGGTGTGAAAGCACCCTTAATAAAATATGAAAATAGATATTCCCAAATATTTAATATTGGCTATAGAGAATTGCATGCAATATAAATGCATTTTTTTTAATATATATATATGTATACTTAATGGGGTATATGCACCTGGATTTTAAATTTTCAGCCAGTCTTTCCAGTACGAAATTGCCACATTTAAGATCTGTTTTCTTTAAAAAAATAAGTGATTTTCACTGCCTGATAGACATATGATATGAAGTGGCTCTCCGGCTGGACAAGAAGCACTGTTAAATTCCATTTTTCCATGCCATCTCTTTAAAGTGTGAAAATTTTATTTTACTCCTGTATTTTCAATGGAGTTTCTGTGCTTGCCTGCTGCCAGTTTACATGGTCAATCATCTCGTTTTATGCTTGAACAACTAAATGAATGCTTTTAATTACATTTCAACACTGATGCAGTAAAATTAAAAATGAAATAGTCACATGAAACTTTCACCAGAAGTTTACTTTTGACTGAAAAACACTGGACGACCTGCGCATCTGTAGCCAATCTAGGAAAAAAAAAAAAAAAAACATTTCAATTATGTCTAATAGCTATAAATAAACATATAAAAATGTTAAATATTTAAAAAATAATACAAATTTCACAGGACTTATGATTTTGTCTTCAACTTCTAATGTCTTTATTTAAAGTATTTACACCCCTAACAGTACGATACAGAATCATTTATCATATTCTCCCATAAACGGCCCCTGGTTGCACAAACCAACCCATCATCCACACCGCATTTCCCTGAGCCTCTGCTCTCCCATTGATTTTGCCCACATCCGGATGAACACAATGACTTCTACAGCTTAATGTAGCCGATACAACTTCTCTCCTTTACTCAAATGGCAGGAGGCACACACACAAAAAACGAATGGTGAAATGAATAACAAGCCCGTGACGATAAATCTTTTGTGGAGCCCGGAAAGTGCAGCACACATATATTTTATTTAGGAGAGATGAATACATTTTGCTTTGACCCCCAGAGACTGGTAAATATTAATGCCCTCTGCCTTCCGCCGTCTGAGAGTAGGAAAAAAAAAAGCCAGGCCTTTTAAACACCTGTCACATATATCTCTCACGGACACCATTAGCTAAAATGTCCTCGGTCAGAGCTTTAAGCCACCTTTCAGTATACCAGAGAGGATTCTGTAATTACTGCTTTAAATGAATGGGGTTAAGTTACTCTCTCAACATATAGGTGCATTGACAAAGTGAAGTCCGGTGATTCATGTGAATGAATCATTGAGTGTTAATTAAAACTAATTCAATTAAGTGTTTATATGTGTTTTCCTTGCATTCGCATCCCTGAAGCTATACAGTACACATCTAAATTAGATAATAACCTATACAGTTTCCTAAATTTCATAGTCACTACAGTATGACATTATTCTAACATGAGTAAAGATGTGGTTTTTACATTCTGTGATTAAGTCATTAAAGAGTTTCTTTACCAATAACGTAATATTCTCTCATCTTTTAATCATTTTCCACTTATTTCAAACTTGTCTGAGTTTCCTTCTTCTGATGAACACAGAAGAAGGTATTTGTTTTTCCTACAACAGGAGTCAATGGTTATCAGTTTCATTCAGTCATTCATTTTAATTCATTTATTCATTTTCTTTTCGGCTTAGTCCCTTTATTAATCCGGGGTCGCCACAGCGGAATGAACCGCCAACTTATCCGGCATTTGTTTTACGCAGCGGATGCCCTTCCAGCCACAACCCATCTCTGGGAAAGTCATTCATTTTCTTTTCAGTTTAGTCCCTTTATTAATCCGGGGTCGCCTCAGCGGAATGAACCGCCAACTTATCCAGCATATGTTTTATGCAACAGATGCCCTTCCAGCAGCAACCCATCTCTGGGAAACATCCATACACACTCATTCACACTCATACACTAGGGACAATTTAGCCTACCCAATTCACCTATGCCACATGTCTTTGGACTTGTGGGGGATGTATTTTGTACATCCTTGTGTGTAATAAGCAAAGTGTTCATGTGTTTTGGACCTGCGTAGGCACATAACACACTCATTGAATAACAAATAAAAACCCTCCGCCATTGACTTTAGGCCAACTTTTAGATGGTACAGTCTTTTTCAGTTGCTTCCAAATAGCAAATCACTAACAATGCACCACAACACACCTCCTTTTCATGGCAGCACGGCCATGTGTGCACAGACGGGTGCAAATGAAATTGCTATATAAACAATGTGGCACAAAACATGAAAATGAACCTGTGGCGGGCTGAAATTAGCAACAAAAAGAAACTTGCGCAGAGTGTATGATAAGGCCTATAGTCTTATGCAGAACATAAATTGTGCAAAATGTGAGTAAATTGTAATGTTTGGGTGAACTATCCCTTTAATTATCTGACAAACCTGGCAACCAAACTGTCCAGTTTTCACAGACTTTGTAAGATGGTGAGCCTTTCTAAGGCCACGTCCAGATGGCTGCGACAGTGTGTGTGTATGTGTGTGTGTGTGTGTGTGTGTGTGTGTGTGTGTGTGTGTGTGTGT
>CAIGQQ010036980.1:379566-431488 GCA_903798035.1 Danio albolineatus | reverse complement strand
GTATGTATGTATATATATATATATGTGTGTTTTTTAAAAACAAGATACAGTCATAGTATCCTCAAGTTTCATTTTGGCAAAGAGCCATAAAGCTCTCCATCTTTTCTGTTCTTTTAGCAACACGTAAACATACACTGAGTGACAGCTTTTCTTGTGACATCAATAGCTATTCATTACATGGCCTGAACAAAGAGAATCAGAATACGTATCACATCAGGCAGACGAACACACAAGCACGGACTCGGTGGCTGAATCACATGCACGCCGCCACAGTCTGTGACAGCACTGATGAGATTTGCAAAGGCTCCAGCAGTCAAAATGAAAATTAATACGACAACAGGGACTGAAGCGCACAGTCAATCAGGGGCTACAGGCGCTTGGTCCCAGCCTGGAGAGGTCCGGCAGTGTTGGTCTCAGGGGACGAGGGCACTGAAAAATGATCGCATCCTCTTATCCGTATACAGGAGAGCCGGGGGAGAATGAGGAGTCTGGAACTTCCTGGAATCTTGTGGAATAAATTCTATTAAAACCATCATGCTCCGGCATCATTTGCCACAGCCTGACAGCTATTTAATCTCTGCTTTCATGACTTCATGCTGAGACAACACGATCAATTAACAAATCTCTTTGTCTTCATCTGTGCCAAACATCTCTCGTTGGATTCTGTGATTCCTCTGTACTTCGCATATAGGCATCTGTAGTTCAATTTCAAGATTGGTTTATTACTGGATTAGACCCTTGAGCAATTTTTGCCTGAAACGACTTTTTTAATCATGTCATGTCTGAGTATTTGTGCTCCAGCATCCAATTTCTTCAAAACCAATTATGAGAAAGAATGAAATTGGAAGTCATATCTATATTCTGTCGATCTTTGTGCTTTTATAAAGAAAACATCCTTTGGCGTTTAATCAAATGAGCGATTGTCTAAGTTTGTTTTTTTCAGACTTTAGTTTTGGTTTGATTTATTAAGCTTCTGAAGTCTTTCATAAGAAATGCTCTCTTGGAGTCATGGACGTTCATTTTATCTTTTCGGCATTTTACCAATTCTACCTTTCTCTGCAAATTTCGTGTGTCTACAGGTATTACCAATCAAATGGTAAAAAACACCCAAGGGAGACTTTTATTGAATGGATGTTGTTCTTTTATTGCTCGTGAGCCTTAATTGATTTACAGTTCAAGAAAATATCAACTTTATTTCAGATCTTTCTCATTTAATTCTTCTAGTGTAACACAAATAAACATAGTTGACACTGATGTTGACACTGTAAAAGTCAAGAGTTATAGAATTAAAACATAATTTGTCCTTCATCTTCATTCATTCATTCATTTTCTTGTCGGCCTAGTCCCTTTATTAATCCGGGGTCGCCACAGCGGAATGATCCGCCAACTTATCCAGCATTTGTTTTACAAAGTGGATGCCCTTCCAGCCGTAACCCATCTCTGGGAAACATCCATACATTCTCATTCACACACATACACTACGGACAATTTAGCTTACCCAATTCACCTGTACCACATGTCTTTGGACTTATGGGGGACAGCGGAGCACCCAGAGGAAACCCACGCAGCCACGGGGAGAACTTGCAAACTCCACACAGAAATGCCAACTGACCCAGTCGAGGCTCGAACCAGCGACCTTCTTGTTGAGAGGCAAACGTGCTACTTACTATGCCACCGTGGTACCCGTCCTTCATCTTGAGATGCTTTAATTTTCATTGCAAATTCACTCTTAAACTCAAAATAAGGCAATGTCAGATCCATTTTGGGTTACCAAAGAATCTTTCAGTTCCTGAACATTCATGGAACCATTATATTGCACAAAAGTTTCTTTAAAGTGAAAAAGATTCCTAAAGAACCCCTGTTTTACATTTTAAAATGTCATATTTTGGATTTGGGGGTCTCTTACAACAGGCTGATATCTCTGCAAGGTCAATGTTTCATTGTCTCATAACAGGGCCTCACGGTGGCGCAGTGGGTAGCAAAATCGCCTCACACCAAGAAGGTTGCTGGTTCTCCGGGTGCTCCGGTTTCCCCCACAAGTCCAAAGACATGCGCTACACAGTAGGTGAATTGGGTAAGCTAAATAGGCCCTAGTGTATGTGTGTGAATGAGTGTGTGTGTGTGTATATTTCCCAGTGATGGGTTGCAGCTGGAAGGCCATCCGCTGCGTAAACACATGATGGATAAGTTGGTGATTCATTTTTTCCAGTCCCCTCTGAATGATGCTAATCTGCGGAAATTGATTCAAAGACAAGTGTCTGTTGTGATTGGTCCATTGCATTCAGCACAATACAGAAAGTAACGCCCTCCACAACTTATCAAGCCAATGCAGGAATGCATTAAAGCAATGTAGTTAAACACCAGCATATTGCTTTATTGTTAACCATGACCCCATGTTATATCAATAAAATACATTCAGTATTAATCAGCAAAGTGACAAAAGTTGAACTATTTTTAAAATTGACTGCAGCACGCCTGTGTAAGACCATGGTGGCCATAGCATCAACAAAAACCAGGGGATTGTGAGCTCAGAAACAAATTTAAATCGGTAAAGGAAGCAGTATGCTTTGCGTTTTCGATGCTAATTTTTATCCCCATAAAGTATTAAGCAGTGAGATACAGTACTAGCTGCGCGGAGCGATTTCAAGTTACAAAACACAATTAAATAAATATTTTGCAATCTACAGAAAACAAGAAGGAAACCATTTTATCACACTTGAAGGTTGTGATCCGGAGAAAGAAGAAACTGGTTCATATGAACTGTGTACTGACAAAGTCCCTGTCAAGGTCTGACATACCGTCCCATATTAATAATCTTTGGTGCTGATCCTTACTTTAATGGTTCAAGAAACCTTGAGGTATTTTTTTTGTTGTTGAGATTTTAACATATTTGTGTGTTTAGCATCAGTTAAGGCAACGTTAGCACCTGTCTGCTTTAATTGTCTGCTAATTTTATTTTGCGGGTTTAAAATAATTTTTGGGGCGGGCTCAAAATCCGAGACGTAGCGCAAAACTGTTAGTGGAGTGATGATGCGTCGATTTCTCATTTTTATTCTTAACAGAGATTCTCTGTTCTTTATTATTCATGAGAGCGTGTGCTTTCCGAAGGCAATGCAGACCTGCCAAGCTAGGAGACCCAGTGACTAGTTGAGACACGGGTCATATGTGTTTGTTGCATGCCTCGATTCTGTCAGGGCCGATACAGCAATGCTGTTGGTTTTCAGCAAGCATTTTTTGTCTGGAGAGCTGTACGAAAATTGGAGAATGGCAGACTTAACTTAGACATATTGCCTATATCCATGCTGCTGTGTTCGCACATGTTTAAAATCCTCCAGATTGCCAGCAGGGTTAATGGTTGGGCAAGAGACTTGCTGCACTGCTATCCACTGTTTCTGCATTCAGACCTAGGGATTGAAGAGGAGAGAAGTCCTCCTCATTTATAGTGTCTATATAAACATGATTATCTTTATAATGATATAACAAAGTGTGGTTGTGTATATGAAATTATGAATAACAAATGTAGTAGGACATTAAATTACTAGCTGTTCATTTCTATGCATTTTAACTAAAATCATGGGTCTCCTCACGGTTTGAGTCTCATTTTGTGAGCCAACTGTTCACTCTCCTCTTTTTCCCCTGCACTGCCGGCCACACCCACTCCCCGCTCTGCCCGCAGAGCTCTACGCCTATCTCGGAGCATTTTTTTAACAATTTCTGAGGTAGACTTGACCTGAAAGAGCGGGGTTTCATGGCCCTTCAATAACAAATGGTCAATTTGCAGGGTAGGTTATTGTATTAATCATCAGAAAATGCGAGGAACAAACAGCACAAGGTTGCCTTGGCTATACTGTGGTATTGTTGTAAAAATGAACTTTAACCATTTAATCCCCACAGCCCTGCATCTCTGGCCATCTCACAGTGATCAGTGATTACTCATCTTCAGTCATGATCAATCACAGCAAGAAGGTCGCTGGTTCTAGCCTTGGCTGGGTCAGTTGGCATTTCTGTGTGGAGTTTGCATGCTCTCCCTGTGTTCGCCTGGGTTTCCTCCAGTTTCCCCCACAAGTCTAATAACATGCTGTGAATTGGGTAAGCTAAATTGTCCATAGTGTATGTGTATGATTATATGGATGTTTCCCAATGATGGGTTGCAGCTGGAAGTGCATCTACTGTGTAAAACTTATGCTGGATTCATTCCGTGGTTCATTCCGCTGTGGTGACCCCATATTAATAAAGGGACTGAGCTGAAAAGAAAATGAATGAATGAGTCATGATCAACCCCATCCCCTGCACTCCGCTGAAGATTGAAGGAAGCGGCTGGTTCAAGTTAACCCGGTTCCCGGTATGTCAATACGAAATAGCTAAAGACTTGAACTCAAGACGAATCATATAAACGATTTTTCAATCACTTTACACACTGGAAGGTAATTTTCAAAAACCCATAATAGGGGCACTTTCAGATTCTTAACATTTTGTTCCCACTAAGAAAAAAATGTTTGTTCTTCTGTGGCACTGCTGTGAAAATTTTATTTTGGAATCTTTATTGTTTCAACGTTAATGGATCTTTGTTGAATCACAGATGCCAATTAAGAATGTTTATTTTTAGTAGTGTTGTACCTTTGAAAATTGAAGCGCAGTTTGGGATGCGTTTACACAGATGGATCATTAGTGGCAGCATCTATGGGTCACTATGCTTAAGCTGTCCACCGTATGGGAACTGAATTTTGAGATTTTGCTGAACGACCACAACACATTTAGACAAAGACATTAGCTTAGACAAAATTTACAAATTTAACATAGTTTGAAACTTGTACAATTGACTGTTTTGAGCACAAACTAAAACATCTCTTACTTGTGGAAGGCTCCTTATTCCTTCAGAAGATAAAATATTGATGTTTTTACAACCAGATAATGTTGTGACATGTTAAAAAATCCATTTTACTATGACATGTTATAATTTCCACGATCGCTACACATCGTTGTATCTGGAGGGGTTGAACAAACATATGTATTTGAGATGTCTATGTCAATGTATATCTATTTAATATGCCATGTATTTAGAACGCTTTTCTTCATATAGGAGATCTGAGTAACAGATTATCTTTATTTCTCCATGTAAGCAAATGTGACAACATAACTTACAAGGGAATTCAATTCACACTCATTTCACATTTTGGCAAATTGGTGATTAAAGTTGAACATTTTGGAAAAAAAAAAATGTTGAAATGTACGTATGTCTATTGGTACAGTACACCAAGGTTTAACCATCAGTTAAAGCTGGTCAGAAAATGTATTGGTTTGGAAGTGACATCACAATCCTATTTAGATTTTTTTGCATGTAAAATGTCACCCGAATTTTATTTTATCCTTAACTTGTATATATGATTAAGATGTCATTTTGAGGTTTTTGTACTGTTCACTTGTACCCTGTGAGGACTGACCTCATCCTTAAATTTGTCTAATACTTTTACTTTGCAAAAAAAAAAAAAAAACCTGTTTACTTTGTGTACTGTACATCTGATCCATTTTGGTCAATTGGTTCAGTCAGGGAGACATCCTCCTGGTGTTTCATATCTTTTTTGTCCACTTTA
The DNA here is from genome assembly GCA_903798035.1 of Danio albolineatus. Taxonomy (NCBI): domain Eukaryota; kingdom Metazoa; phylum Chordata; class Actinopteri; order Cypriniformes; family Danionidae; genus Danio; species Danio albolineatus. The sequence continues at coordinate 425,897 of CAIGQQ010036980.1, read as the reverse complement.
CTCCAAGTACTTTCCAGATTTGGACAGTGTTTACAGTAAATGCTGTCCTGGTAGTGCATTTCAACAGCACAGTCCATGTTGTTAAGAGTTTGTGGCTCTCCAAAAACATTGAATAACACAATTGTTTATATGTTGAAAGCTTTATAAATAAATGCATTTTGACCATGGAAGTGATCAAAAGTGGACCAGCTCAAAATATTTCAGACCCTGTTTACAGCTATTATATTTAATTATTTATATAATATATTTATATTAATATAATACTATATATTATATATTTAGCATTACCTATACAGTACTTATGCGTGTATGGCTGCTGTGTGTTAACGCTGTGTTTAAACAACACATGAATCACATTGTACAGATTCAAACCACCTCCGAAATTGTTAGTTTTCTCATGAGTTTAGGTTGATTTCTTTTCCTCCAGGCAGAAACAAACCCAAATTCAGCCCATTACGATAAATAAGTAGGCCTATTCGGTGGTTTGCTATTTTACATAAATGTTCAATATTCCGCCTTCAGATAAAGATGTATTTGCATGTGGCACCATTGTGGATGATTATTCAGATATTATTCTGAGTCTTTATGAATCATCTGAACACAGACGGTGTGCTTTCCCTGAGATGTGATGAGAGTGTGCATATTGTGCCATTGGGGTTTCATTAGAGGTGTGAAGGGGTGTGTTGTGTGTATTTGTATGTGTGGACCACTGGGGGGAGGGGAACACACTTTACCTCCTTTGAGGAACCCTCTTTGTGTACATTTAGTGTGCATTAAAGGGAAAAGGTTGATTTACTTGAGTTGCATTAATCTTATTCCCTCGTTTGAATCAAATATTGAGTGAGAGGGAGGGGAGAAGGGGTAGAGAGAGAGAGGAGAAGAGAGAGAGGGAGAGAGAGAGATGGAGTGGGAGGGAGAAGAGGAATGATTTGGGCTATTATGAAAGGAAGATAGAGACAGAGGGGAGGAAGAGCGATCGTGTCGCCCAGACGAAAGCATCCTTATTGCGACTGGAGGCTGCGGTTGCTTGGTAAAGATAGAGAAAACCTCGTAATATTATAAAAGGCCATTATTGACGCAGCGCGCGGCACCAGCAGCGTCACCGGAGGAGGCAGAGAGACGCGAGCACGTCCTCATTCAAAGCTGTTTTACGAAGGTAAGAAAGCGCTTTTAAGCTTTTGTCATTCAAAACATCATCACACACTTCGCAATTTTATTTCTATTGCAATGAATTCGGTGTTTGGCTGTTTTGAGGCACTGTTATATAGCGACGCGCGCTGTGTTTATAGTCTAGTCAATTGAAGCGTCCCATAATAATTTGTTTGGAAGGGATTGCGCAATACAGTATAGCGGAATTATATTTGGGGGTGTTTGGGTTGTCAGTGTCACCTTGTGGAGTTATTAGGGGACCTGTATGAGATAAACAGGTTTATTGTGGAATAATGAGTCGGACTGATGTGAGCGAATAGTGGCAGCGTTTTGTTTACACGGGAGTGACGAACCTCATTGAAATTATAGCGGCTGGTAGACAGCCATGAGTCTTATTAGCCTACATTAAACACCTGCGCAAACTATTGACAAAACGAGAACGAAATTTAGCTACTCTTTAAAATAGCAGACCACGGCAGTTACTGAAATAGCTATATTTTGTTATATTTAATGACTGTGACCTACTCGTGTAGGGGAGACCTGGGCAAGTTGTCACAGGATTATGTCAAAGGTCCAATTAGACAATTAGTTTTGCCTAGCAGTGGTTTTGTGTTGCCTCCAAACCCGTCGAGCAAAAATAGATTTTGGGGTTATTTTTGCCAAATTCTGTTTAAATTATAATAAATTATTATTATATTTGTTGTCCAAAACATGTATTTCATTAAATGTATTAATGATTCATTCAGCTAAAAATACTAAATGCTAATATATTTGAAGCTTAAAGCATGATATTATCAACAGTGACAATATTTTATTTTTATATGATTTTAGTTTAATGTTTTTAAAATAAAGATAAACATGTAATAAACCCTTTTATCTTCTTTGGTAAATAATTAATAGCCTAATAACTTTTTTGTATTGCCAAAAATTTTAGGTATGCATGTACCTATACAGAAATTCACTTTTGGAAATAAATTATACATATTCATATAAACTTATTCTAGATTGCTCTTTTTATTGCTGTAGCCCTGAAATATTCTGTAAGTTGCAAACATAAATGAAGCAAATAACCATAAAGGCATTTGCAATTAATTTCAGCAAGATGTTGAAAAGAATTCAAACCTGTCTGAACAAACTGCACCAGTTCATAAATTCTGATCATACACAAAAGTGCAGCGAGGTCAGTATACCCCAATACTAACCGCCTTGTTCTGTGACTCAGTCTTATGGCACGAAATTCTTGCCTCATGTTGTCGGGGGTTTATTCTACACTTATCGGTTGAATCTGTAGGACTTGTTTCAGTAGCGGTCTTGTTTCTGAGACCCGAATGAAATGTTTTAGGCATTTATGAAGTGACTAAACGCTTGTCACTATGTGTTGTGCACCATCCCTTTTTTCTTTAACATTGTGATAAGTCTTTCCTCAGTTTTCCATGTGCTTTATAATCTCCTTCTGCCTCTTTCATGCAATGTAAAGCACTGTTGTATCAAAGTTAGATCTCATGAGCATGGCCAGAAGCAGTTTTTCTTTCCACGACGTAAATAAATCCTGATTTTACTTCAATTGCATTCTGAAAACTGGCATGGTAATTTGGTTAAGCAATAAAAGTAGTACATAAACTGTCAGTGACTCAGGTTTATTGGTGACAGTTGTAGTGCGAGAGAGCATTTCAGAGGTGTTTTGGAGGCAGGGGACATCGATGGCCAGAGGTTAAACCTGATAGTGACAGACCGAGCAGCAGCAGCAAATTAAAGCTCAGTGAAGCACTGTGGAAAAGTACACCGTTGACTGCTAATGCTGGCCTGCAGCAGCCCCATCAATGTGCTCAGGTGTGCGGCTACAACCGAAAATGCAAAGCACTGACAGACTGAGATCGAAAAAAGGGAGAGCAGCTTTTGGACACAATGGTGCTGATTCTGGCAGGCTCTGATTTCGGAAGACTTATGACCTAGAATTTTTTATAAAATAATTCATGTAAATATAGCTCTTCACAATCTACTGGAATGAGGGCGTGTGCTATATCCACCCAGCCTCATAAAACATTCACTAGGTCCTCCTCATGCTCTCAGAGGCAGATGAGGTTGAGCGATTGAGTAGATTATAGCTTTATGGTGACATAGAAATAGCTCAACTAGCTATTTAAAAGTAATATGTTTCATTTATAATGTGCTTTTCTGATAACCAAGATGGTCCAAGGCTGTCTCAATCAAAGATTTTGTCCTGACTATTAATTGTAATTAAACACTGTTTTGTTTAATTAGCCATTTCTTTGCCTATACGCTATATAATTTTGATATGTAATAACATATGACATTCATAAATTTTCCTTTGGCTCAGTCCCTTTATTCATCAGGGGTCCCCACGGGGGAATAAACTGCCAAATATCCAGCATGTGTTGTACTCAGGGGATGCCCTTCCAGCTGCAACCCAGTACTGGGAAACGGCCATACACTCTCACATGCACACACTTACACTCACATACACTATGGCCAATTTAGTACAGCCAGTTCACCTACAGTATACCATTTCTTTGGACTGTGGAGGAAACCGAAGCACGCAATCACGTGGAGAACATGCAGACTCCACACAGAATTGCTAACTGACCCAGCCGGGACTTGAACCAGCGACCTTCTTGCTGTGAGACAACAGTGCTAACCACTGAGCCACCGTTCCACCCTACATATAATATAATATAGTATAATCTAATCTAATATAACAATTATTTCAAAAATGTACCCATTAAAATTAGTTTGAAGAGTTGCTCAGATTCTTATTTCATCATGTTGAATCATCTCCAACTGAAATAGAGTATTGAATAGGGGCGGGGCTTTCTTTTTGTTTATCATTCCTTATAGCAAACTAATTGTAAGAGGGGCGTGGCTAAGGATATTGTAGCTGAAGCCCTTGAACTGATGCCAACTGCGAGTGAAGGGCAGACTTTGATTGAAGAACACACAATGAATAAACTTTTTTTCAGTAGAGAAAATTCCACACAGATCAAATGTTCACCTAAAGAATAACAATGTGCTCTAGTGCAGTAGACATTGTAAATTTTGATTTAATATGGATTTAAAAATGTAAAAAGTAATTATATTTATATAATTATTGATAAGCTTATTTATTCTACAGGGCTGTTAAATGTAAGTAGTTCTAGGCAGGTTTTGACTGCATTACTGTTTTCTGTGACTATGTCAAATATTTCAATTATTTTACATCAAACAAAAGTCAAAAATCAAAACAAAACAGAAGGATTTTGATGAAATGTGTAAGAAACAAGGCTGCATCTGAAATTGCCTACTACTCGATTAGATTCTACATTTGAATTTGAATTTACTTCACAATCATAATAAATGTTCGTTGTGTGAATGTGAATAGCATCAAGATTGGAATCTGAACATCCACCATTTGTAAGGCAAGGCAAGGCAAGGCAAGTTTATTTATAAAGCACATTTTATACACAGTGGCAATTCAAAGTGCTTTACATCAACAGAAATAAAATTGAAGTATAATAAAATAAAATAATAAAAAAATTATAATAATAAAACTGATAAAAACAGATAAAAAAGAGTTAAGACAAGTTATAAAAGAATGAAAAGAAAAGAAAGACACAATAGTGCGATCTGTCGGACGTAGCACAGTGCTCATTCAGTAAAGGCACAGCTAAACAAGTGTTTTCAGTCTTGATTTGAATTTACCTAATGTTGGAGCACATCTGATCATTTCTGGAAGCTGAATTATCATTATCATGTGTCATTATCATGTGACCTACCAGCGTCAGTTAAGTCACTTCACTTCCATTTATGAATTCTCTTGACATCATGTGATAGCATAGCATTAATTGGATGCACACTTAAGAAATCTTGCTGGAAAGTAGTACTGTAGGTCGTCCAGGTACTTCTCACATACTGTTTTTCGAAGACTTACATACTGCTCAGCACGCACGCTGTTTTGAAAGTTTGCATGAACCAGAATTTTTTTTTTTCATTTTGTTATGCAGCTTCTAGAGAAACAGAATATTAAATGAGAAAACAGTGGGTATGGATTTTTTTATTGCGAGTTGATTGGATGTAGTAAAGTAGGCACTTCATTCAGAAAGTTTGGGAGAAGCGGTTTAGGACTGTTATTACACCTATCAGACATCTATCATCCTCACCATTTCTGTTTGTTGTCATAGTGCTGTCAAAATCGACACTAGGAGAGGGGCATGGTTAAGTATAAAACCACACCCAATATCTCAGACAGACATCTGAGAATTTAACTGAAAACAAACAGGAAGTGCATTGGGTTTGCTTAATGATTAAAGTCTGTATTTTGAGGTTAGAAATGCAGTAAAACAAAACCTGTATTGAGAAGTATTTTTCTGATTTTGAAAAACAGTCTTATGTATGAAAATATTTGAAACTATATTTAATTTCTGTAATACTACAGCTGGATTCTAGTTTTCAGTGTCACATAATGTGTCTTCAGAAATGTCTTCAAGATGTCCAATGCTTATTTGATGCTCATTTATTATTACTAACAATGATGAAAACAGTTGTGCTGCTTAATAATTTAATCAAGGTTTTTAAGGGTCTAGAGAACAGCATTTATTTGAACCGTATTTTGTAAAAAACATTATTATAAACTGAACATTATGCTCAAATGGTTATTGATTATATTATCTTCCTAATATTATTGCTTCCTTTACAAATAAAACAATCAGTTCATAATAATAACTATTATTGTTTATAAATAAAACGTACGTTCACATTTAGGTTTAATTAGTCAGTCTCTGTTTGTAGTCTCTGAGTAGTGTTCTCCGTCTTCTGTTGCTATACTACATGGTTTTACTTCCAAGAACTTGAAGGAAATGAGTCAGGTTTTCTGTCTCAAAATGTAATGGTTTGCAATGCTTTGTTGCTAGAATGTCAAGGTTAAGACCTGTGATTCAGCTCCGATCAATAAACCTATTTTTGCAACTGGGCAGTAGGCAAACTTCCACATGATTAGTTTGTTCGCGTTGAGCAGTGTTTGAATGACTCATAGCTCAAAACAATGTATTTTTGTCAATTATCCATATAATGTACTTCATATACTCACATCAAATTAAGCAAATTTATTGATAATTTTCAAATCAGATCATATATTGTCAGTTTGTTTTATTACTTATTAGCACTTAAAATATGAATTGCTTTAAATCATTTTGCCAGCTAAATCATAGCTGCTGTTCAATAAAGCCCATATTGCATTTTTCTTTATTTATGCTATTCTTAAAATATGTTTGTTTAAAAAGCAATGAAGCCGAGTTTGTGGACATCACATATGCAGATAAAGAAATCTCAACTGGACCATCCACAGTCTCAATCCACAGTCAGTCATTTACTTTAGAAAGTGAAAGTAAAAAAGACAAGGTTTTCAGTCGCTGCAAAGTGAACTAAAACTATTTATGAGCCATACGTTGTGTTCATTTTGCATTGGCTATTGTTAATATCTCTGCTTAAATATGTTAGGTCACACCAATGTAAGTATTTTTAAAGTAAACTGGGAAAATAAGTAGAAAGTAGCCCAGCTATGGCTCCTTCAAGCAAAATTAAACAACAAACAACTAATTTCATTAGTTAGTTTTTGACAAAAGTTCGTAAAAACTAAATAAAATTTTTTCAAAATTATATAAAAGTTAAATAAAATAAAAAGTTAATAATAACAACTGATCTTTAAACTACCATTAGTCTATGATGATGATGACACTATATGTGGGTGTGGCTCTGAAGTTCCGCCTTCATGGACATTTTCTCCAGTTTCTTAAAAAAACTTAAAAAAAAAAGCACAAGAGCTTCTTTATAGTAGTAATATTCAGTCAAAGCATTTTCATGTTTAATATTGTAAAATATGCTGTATAAGTTCTGTATAAATAAATATTGACAGATTATACACATCACAGATTTTGTATTCACAGATGCTTTTTCATTTTAAATGCTGTTTTCTCACTTCTGTCGTTTTGGGATGCATCTGTTATGTTATTGTGAGAAAAATGTGTAGTATTATGTTTGAATGCTTGCTAAAAGTATATCACTGCAAACACATTTCAAACTTTTTAAAGCCCTGAAAAGATGCAGACTTTTTGCTTTACAAAACCATTATTTAATGCTTCCTTCCATCATCACATTTTCATTATAAGTGGCTTGTAAAAGACATTTCTAGAAAGCAAAAGTGACTGAGTAATCCTCTCATGGATCATGGATGAAGTGAGAATGAGATGCATTCACGGCGCACTGAGAATCTGTGTTAATGTGAGATGAAATTAGATTAGAAGTACATTCCTGTCCAGCTCCTGAAAAATGATCTTATATCGAGAGCACTGAAGCCATGAGCTTGCCGAAGAGAAGTTTTAACCGAATCTGAACTGAAGCATCACATTTTTTAAACGACTCATTCATCCAAAAGAGCGTGTACTTACTTAACCCTGAACTGCACACATCCAGGTCATGAGTGCTTTCAGCAGTTCATCCATTCACTGGGAATGCCAATAAAAACGTCTGATCAAATAGAGAGGGGTCCATGAGGCTAGATGCCCTTGTCAGAGAGTGAAAAAGGTCAAGGACCTCCACATCTGTTGGGTTATGGGGGTCAATTGAGATATAGCCGTTAGAGAGAATAGATGGGCCTGTGTGGTGTAAATGAGGAGGACTGGAGAGTTTCTCAGTTCTCTTATCTCTGCTGTGAAGTGCTGAAGTACAGATGAGCTTCTGTTTGGTGTCCACTTCTGGGACACTGAGCGGTCATTGTTCTGCTTCAGGCACCGCAGATGCTGTATGTGTCGGTGAGAACATGCCATGCTTCAGATGAAGTCACTGGGCATCGTAATTGCCATCTCTCCCTCGGTACAGACATCCACGGCAGAGACTCGTGTTTTAAAAGGTCTTATCACAGTAAATGTGTAATAGAGAGATGGTTGTTCCTGCAGTCTCTCCAGGAGTCTTTTTCTTTCTCTCTTTATTATGGCATCGTTGAAAGAGAGTAGAACAGTTGATTGGATTATTAAGGATTTTGTGAATAAAGGGGCTTTGGTTTATTGATTCTAATATGTTAATTCAGCAGGGATAAACTGAATTAATCTAAAGTGAGAATAATAACATTTAAAATGTTTTAAATAATGCAGTTCTTTTGATATATGATTAATCAAAAATCCTAAAATATTAAGCAGCATAACTTTTTCAGTATTAGTAATATAATATTAAGAAGTGTTTCTTTGGCAGCAGATCAGCATATTAAAATGATTTCTGAAAGCTCATGTGATACTGATAATTTGAGTAAAGACTGCTTAAAAGTAAAAAAAAAAAAGTGGCACAGTGACCTCACATCAGAAAGGTCGCTGGTTCAAGCCTCAGCTGGGTCAGTTGGCATTTCTGTGTGGGGAGTTTGCATGTTCTCCCTGTGTTGCATGGGTTTCCTCCGGGTGCTCCGGTTTCCCCCACAAGTCCAAAGACATGTGCTATAGGTGAATTGGGTAAGCTAAATTGGCCCTAGTGTATGTGTGTGAATGAGTGTGTTTGTTTCCCAGTGCTGGGTTGCTGATGGAAGGGCATCTGCTGCGTAAAACATATGCTGGAATAATTGGTAGTTCATTACGCTGTAGTGACCCCTGATAAATAAAGGGACTAAGCTGAAAAAAAGGAATAAATGAATATATTAAAATAACACACAATATATGAGGGTATTTATATATTATGGATGATGTTCAAGATTACTTATATTATCCTTTAATATCCAATAAAAGCAACATTAAAATATATTTCTATTTGATCTAAATAAATAAAAATAAGACTTGATTTTAAAATATTTCTTGCTTATTAAAATAGTAGTTATATAAAATATATAAAATAATGAATGAGAATTTTTTTTTATTTGTACTTGAAATAAAACAATAAATCCAAAAGTGACAATGCTGTCAATTTTTATACAGTTCTTTACAGCTTGTAATGGCAGTTGATAACAGATATGTTATCAATATATAATTCATATAATTACTGGCAGTCTAATGGTTACACTGTAATAAGAGCAACAGATCCATACTTAAGTCTATCAGTGTGTAAAATTTCATTCATTGAAGTAAACTGATCAAAGAATCCAAGAATCCACAGAAAAAAGACTAAAGTCAACCTTTGAAGGTCACCAGATTTCAGCCTGTTTCCTCTTCAACAAGACCAGCATATCATCATCCTCTATAGAGTGAGCCAAGCTCTTACAGGACATTTAGTCTTGGCAAGCCGTCAAAACTCACAGACTATCCTGTTGATTTTTCAGTTACAGGAGGACTGTGCTGGGTCCACATGAGGCTGTTTGTCTTCTCAGGTCTCTCGCTCTTATGCACTTCCACTTGTGAGTTTGATACATGGCCGTGGCCTTCAGGGCTCAGACTGGCATACCTTATGCACCATCTGCAGAGCATGGGGAGGAAATGAGGTGTCGTTAAATGTGTGGATGTGTATGCGGACAATTGAAACAGGTGGGGCACAAGCTGCTGCTGCAGTTTTATCTACTGAATTTGCGCATAATGCATATTCACTGTTTATTGGTGATTCTCCATTTAGGGCCACATTTGAGTACTTCAGATTTTGAATAATGTCACTTAATTAAAATGATAAGGTGATGAAACCAGTTTGTGTGTGTCAATAAAATATAGTTATTGTCCTAGCCTGAGATCATAATGCAATTAAAATCTGATCTCAAAACATTAATTACCATTTGTATTCTTTTTCAGTGGAACTTTTCAGTTTATCTTAACTTTTATATCATTTTAATGGAGTTAACCTGTGGAAAATTAATGTGTTTCGACATGGCTGGAACTGGCGCTCACTTGTCTACATAAAATCTTGGTGTTAGGAATGAGTGATATGTTATCGTTTGGCAAATACCGGTAAAAATTTTGCCAAAAAAATGTTGTAAAAAAAATACACCTATTATAATTATGATGATAAAACCTACAATCGGTCTGTGCAATGATTTATTACAGTACTTTATATTCACTTCAAAACATCAGTCAATTGTTTAAAATCCCTCCTTTTTGTGAGCAGGTGTGGCTTCATATCACAGAAAGAGGGCAAATTCATAAGATTTTATTGTATTCAGTAATATATGCTAGGTTAGCATTGAATTATAAATATACTTTATGGTAATAAAATACCCAGGATGGCTTGAAGAACAGAAATAATCCAGATAATGTCGCTGTTTTTTTTGTGTGTGTTCATCTTTGGTTCGTTTATCCAATTCTGTCATCTTTATCCTTTTTGTACTTCAGCAGTGATCGCTGATAAAGTCTAGATCTGATATGCTGCCGGCCGGAAGTGCGATATGCAATATACTGTAGCTGCATTTTAATGACATTGTTTAACAATAATTTATATTTTTACAGTACTGTGACGGTTGGGTTTAACGTTAGGGTGGGGGATAGGCGTTAAAAAATACAATTATTGGGTAATTTATTAGATAACATAAATAATACTCGGTACAACTACTGTTATTACGTTACTCTGACAGTTGGGTTTAGGGTTGGGGTGGGGGTAGACATTAAAAAAAATACAATAAATGTGCAATGTAATTAATAATACAAATAACTCTCTTTAACTTCCTGCCGCAACTGTATACGATCTAGCAACAACCGTGATTGGTGGTAAAGGCTAGAATGGATATGCTGCCGGCCGGAAGTGCGATATGTACATTAATATAGTGGCATTTTTTTATGACACTGTAAAACAATAATTAATATTTTACAGTACTGTGACAGTTGGGTTTAGGGTTAGGGTGGGGGATAGGCGTTAAAAAATACAATTATTGGGTAATTTAAAAGATAACATAAATAATACTCGGTACAACTACTGTTATTACTTTACTGTGACAGTTGGGTTTAGGGTTGGGGTGGGGGTAGACATGAAAAAAATACAATAAATGTGAAATGTAATTAATAATGCAAATAATTCTCTTTAACTTCCAACCGCAACTGTATACGATCTAGCAACAACCGTGATCGGTGGCGCCTTTTCTTCTGTGATCAAAATGTGCCATCTATGCGCAAGGGTGCCCTCTAGCATCCAGTGTGAATGAACTGAAATAACATTACACTGTATGCTCGCAGCACTGTTTCAGAGGTCTTGACCTAGCCCCTTGAGACCCACTGTCCTACGAAGTTTATTTCTAACCTGCTTCAGCACATCGACTTCTGTTTATTATATGATCATGTATTTTATATGATTAGCTGCTTCAGTGTGTTTGATTATGGTTGAGCTCTGCTGGATAGTAGACACAATGGAGCATTGTTGAGGACCTCTAAAATATATAAAAGTCAGTACTTTTCTCTAAAAATACAGGACTTTTTTTCCCTCTCAATGTATACAAATAAATTATGGTCATTAACATTGTTATCACAAAAAAACAGAAAATATTGTTATATATTATTAAGAACCTATCGCCCATCCCTATTTCCTACATACGATAAGCTATGATCTGACTGGATTGTGTTGAGACCCAAATTTTAGGAAAACTACAAGAAATTCTCCTGCATTAAAGGTTCACAATGTTTTCTCCATTCAACAACTGGGACTCTTCCTATAGTCAAACTGAGCAATTAGAGGGGAAAGCCCTTGGTTGGGGTGCTGACCAAGAACCTAATGGTAACTCTGATTAAGATCCATGATCATGTATGAAGGTGGAAGAAACATACAGAAAGACAGCCATCACTCAACCATCACCAAGACTCTTTGCAACACTTTTTGGTTAAATTATTGGATTATTGGCAGAGTGACCAGGCATAAGCCTTTCCACAATGACAAACTTCCACAAAAAAAAAAAAAAAACTTTAAGTTAGGAAATAGCACCTAAGGACTATCAGTAACAAGATTCTCTGGCCAAATGAACCTCAATTTTAAGTCTCATGTCTGAAGGAAACATGCATCAGCTGCACAATACCTTCCTGAAGATGGCAGCATGGTGCAGTGGGGATGTTTTTCATGGATACCCTAAATGAAAATTTGGTCCAGAGTAGTCAGAACTTCAGACTAAACTGAAACTTTTCCTTTTCTAACAGGATGGTAACCCTGAACCCATTTTTAAGGGAATCCAGGAGACTTAAGGGATAATTTACCCCAAAAAGATAATTCTGTCTTCATTTACTTATTCACTACTTGTTTCAAACCTGTTCTTTCTTCTGTTGAACACAATGGAAGATTCTGAAGAATGTTGGAAAAAACAGCCATTGACTTCCATAGTATTTTTATTAGCCATTTTTTTTATCAGCATTCTTCAGGATATTTTCTTTTGTGGTCAACAGAAGAAAGAATTTCCCAAAAGTTTAGAACCACTTAAGTCTGAGTAACAGGTGGAGAAATTTTCATTTCGGGGGTGCTGTCCTTTAAGCACTATTCTGTGAATATTCACAAATATAGCTCAACCAGCGCTTGCACTTGAACCCAATCAAACATCTCTGGGAAAAACTTAATGTGGCCATCTATTGACAGTTCCTGCAAACCTAATCTATAAAGTCGATTGGCAGAAAACTCCAAATGCATATGCACAATGTATTTCGCATCATTTTTCCCTATAAAATCATTGTGGGGACTGAACTAAAGAATCATGAATATGCATGAAGTCTTGAGTGTGTGCCTATTAGCATTGCAAATCTGTGTTTTATAAAAAAAAAAAAAAATACAAACATTTTTCTTATTCAATATATTCAAATTAAGACATGTCAAGATGCAGCTTAGACGCAGTTCAGACGACTCAAGCATTGCTTCGCATCAGTGTTTAGACTAAGCAGTTTTAGCACAGGCCTTGGAATCTGTGAAATCGGAGCCATTCTAACATGAACAGAGATTTGGTTTCAGAAATTCACGCAAGCCAAGGAAAAAGCAGCATTTTAAGCTGACATTTCTATCACCACTGGCTCTCTAAGGCCATGTTGTACCCAACCTCAGCACTTTTCCCACAGTCTGTGTTTTCCTGTCTATTGTGGTGGCACCAATTAGAGTAACTGTGACAGTGAGGTAGTCTTGAGGTATTATAAAGCAGCAGATACTGTATAGGTGACGGCTCAATGTATGGGTTAAGGACAGCCAGAATTCTCTATACAAAAAAAAAAAAAAGAAAGAAAGAAATTGTACCACACACACTCAGATTTTTCACTTATTAATTAGTCTTATTCATTACTTGGCTCAGGTTTATACTAAAGACCCAGCTCTTTTCTTTTTGAGTAGCAGCCCTTTTTGAATTTCATTTGATTATTGCTGCCTCAGTGAGTGACAGAGGTGAAATATTGAGAAAGGCAAGACTTAAATAATGCATAGCACAAGTCTGAGTGGCAGTACATCAGTGAAGTCAATGAGCCCCTTTGAGGATTTGTAGACCTCAGAGTCACAAAGTTATCACCCTTGGGAACCTTTACAAAAATAACTAAACTAAAGACTGTTAAAAGTACTGAGTTTGAAATAAAATGTGACATCATGGCAAGTGTTTTGTAAACTTGTGAAATACAGATCAGAGTCTGTAAAGACAAGGATAGAGAGGAATGCACCATATTTTCTAGAAAATAAGATATATATATACTATGATAGTATCGTAATTGTTGTTTTACTTATGTGTGACTTGACTTTATTTATGTATGTCACTCACTTCTCTGACTACTTCAGTTGTCAGAAAATATTTTAACATTGATTTAATGCATAAATGTGCATTAAACACTTATATTCAGCCATTTGATGCATCATAACAAACAATCATAGAACAAAACATTCACAATATACACGTTAAAATAACTATAGATACAATTTAAAAGACTTTGCCTCTATAAAGGGCGCTAAATAAACGTAGAATATGTTTTTCCAGAATATTGCATTTTGATGACAAGCTATGATGAGATTAGATGCTTAAGGCCTGGTTGCATTACCTGAGGGTTATATAATGCCGGTCTTGTTTTCAGAATAACAGTTCCACATACATAGTAAGTATAACACAAGATTAGATAAATGCAAAAATAAGGGGAAAAGTTATTAACGGTCCTGTGAGAATCATAAGTGAGTTTTCACCAGGATTTCACACTGACAGGATTTACATGAGGACAATGAAATAGCCTTCCATAACCTTCAGCTATTCCTAGGATATGCAGATTTCATTCTATGGCACATCTAAGTTTTTAAAAGGTGTTTAAACTGAAACTACTGATATGTAGGAATGTGCACTTCATGATCCAGTACGATGCAATCCTGGATTAATATCTATGTTGATCCTGGAACATAATTTTTAAATGCAATCCATACCTGTTCCCTATCCCTAAACCCAACCATAACTGTAAATTATTCCCAAAATCAGAGGGGAATAATAGTTGGATAATAATCATGTAGAAGTGCATGAACCTAACCGTAAGCCTAAACTTAACATACTGTAAATGGTAAACGTATCCCTTAATTCTGATAGTGTTCCAGGATCAACATAGATGTTAATCCAGGAACATGTCCAACTTGGTGAAATCAGGTTGCCGCTGTACAAATACTTGTGTGTCTCTGTTATTCCGCACCAGTAAAAATATGTGTGCTTTGTGCATGTTTTGTTTATGTTCTTTTAATTGTATTCTAAAAGTAATCAAACAATATCCTATCAATAATAGTCACAGCCTTAAAAAAAACAAAATGTTAGTATTCATGTGCATGTGTATGTCATGTCTGATTGGTGACCTAATCAACAACGTTCTACCCTTGTGTTTCATTTCACTACACAGACGAATAGCAACATAGCACAGGCCAGAACATGCTTGGGAAAGCTCTCACTAGTATCTGTTAATTACACATTGTCGTTTACACTTTAATCATTCTCTCTGCTCCACTTTATTTTCACGGTTGATAGATTCTAGGCTTAATGGCATAGTCATTATAATGATTGGGTTTAATGTACCCACGACTTTTGGTCTGAAAACAGTAAGTTCGAGCTTTGTGCCGCTGTTCAGACAGTCAGAAGAATGACTCATTGCTATGAACAAACACGTTGAATAGCAAATAATGACAACAAACAACTAATCATGATGAATACTCATAAAAAGGACGCTCATGCAGTTGAATCCACAGATCTAGTCTTGGGCTTTCTGTGGAGTGACTCATAAGGCATTTATGAATTTATTTTCTTGGTAGCTGGAGGCATCTGCGAATGCGAAGCAGTAAACCAGAAACCAGTGTAGTTTTAAAGTAAGTCTGCTTTATATAGCAAAGAACATATAGATGTGCCCGCACAGATCTTCATTAGAATTCCTCCCACCGCCGATGTTTTAGCTCCGGCTATCAAGTGCTAACTTTATCTGCAAACTCGGATTGCAAACACTGAATATTTATTCAGTAACAAGGCCATGACTTGGGGACACTAAACCATACATTTTAGATCAGGCTTGGATTGGTTCAGTGAATACCAATTTGGTTTACTTAAGGAATATTCAGACCCTCAAGATATATTTTTTTGCTGTATTAGTTGAATAGGACTTTTGCTGTTTGAGGATGTTTTATTTTGTATTGATAATGCAGGACACTTCATTTTCCCCACAGAACTTAAAGATGAAGGTTGTGGACTGATATAAAAGTCCTTAGATATTTCTTTTGTGAAGTCTCTACACGGACGCCTGACTTAAACAGGCCACCTGCTGGGAAAGATCCATTTTGGGGGGTTTAGTCCCTTTAGCAGATGTCAGGGCAGCAGTAAAAGCGACATTGCCCGAGGCAGTCCTTGAGTCCTACAAGAAACCTGACTTTTTATAGAGAAAGGAAGTATTTGGAGATTAATGTATGAGGGTAGGCTGGGACTGAATGGCCATAGGGAACACTAGGACGTTTTCATTGAGCCCTCATGGGCCGAATGTCCCAACCAATTTACATATACAAAGAAAGTATTGAATAGGATATAAAGGGAGGAAAAATTGCTCTCACTGGCCCATGTAAGCTGTAACAACGGCAACATCTGCAAATCTGTGGAGCAATTACTAATAGCAACATTTTGTAAATGAGGTAATTAAATAATTAAATACAATCCTGTTCAGTTCATATTCCTGGTGTGATAGTATATGCAGTGTCAGGCTCACTCTTTTTTTCTTGAATTTGTGGCTTGAGAAACAAAAACAGTCAGCCGTGTGCACTCATACTGGCTGGACTAGTTGTTATGTTTCTCCTCAGCTCTGAGGTTTGAATGGACACAGCAAAATGGGATTTTAACAAAGCAAGAGGTATGATTCACTGTTTGTGTGAATCTGAGAAACACTGGAGAAATCTGGATAACTGCTTTCAGTAATTAATTTCATTAATTAATATATCAACATTGCATTGGTAATTTGTTAAAGCATTTTTTTCCATAATTGGTAAATTTTTTATAGTCATAATAGTTTTTTTTTTTTTTTTTTTCAAAGTTATCCTAAGACAGGAATGTGTCAGAAACCAGAGAAAAGGATCCAAACGCAAAATGCGGACAAAAACAAAAGGCTTTGTTTAAATGTTCATAAGAAAAATGAGCGACTGAAGAAAAGAACGGTCAGAAGAAAGCCAGAGGCTAAGCGGGCAACCAGTGTCCAAAACAGCAGGCAAGCGAGAGAAGTCAAATAAGCAGACGTTGATCGGGAGGTAGATAAAGCAGAGGAGGACAGACATGCTCAGGGTCAGGCAGGCGATGTCGAAGGTAAGATGCTGGTCAAGGAGAATCTAAGGAGGAAAAACAGAAAAAACTGGGCAGAAGAAAATAATAGGCAAAAATAAAGGAGTATGACTAGACAGGACAAGACGAGGATGATGTAGTGTTTGATAACGTGAGTCGCAGTCGGCCATATTTGTCAGGGCTCCTGAGTGTCTTTAAAAATATTTTTTAATTTAAGATCATAAAAAGTCTTTAAAAAACTTATTTTTTACTCTTGAGAGGTTTTAAATTTGACATGATAGTGTGACATTCATGTTTTACTAATAAAAAGTATTACAACTTGCATGCTCAGACATGCACTTCCTGGAATGGCTACACCCAACCACATGTGTCTGAGAACTGTTTAAACTGGTAGTGGGCAGGTTAAAAAGACCCAAAGACAGACATCCTGACATTACCAGCACCATTTCAAAAGAGAGTAACAAACGTAACTGACAGAAAAACAATGTTCACTCAGCATTATTCTTAAATATCTGCAAACATATTATAATATTCTTATGCTTAAGAACTTACATACAGCACCTTTACGTAGCAAGGGTATTTGAGAGGAACAGGTAACAGGTGCGGCGAGGCACGTGCACGCTAATCAGTAATAGCGAACAGCTGTGCGAAGCTTGCAAAAACAGAAAAGACGAGGAGGGGCAAAAACTAAATAGTTTGTGGACAACTTTGATGAAAGATTTTGATCCACTTCAAATGTTGACTACTGTATATTATTTTAAATGTATTGTGGTAAGTTTTTATGATATTTTAAAGTATAGGGAAAATCAATAGACCTACAGTATTAGTCCAATATTAACAGTATTGTACAATATTATAAGTCCAATGTTAAAACACCAATGTGACAAAATAAAATAAAAGAATAAAAATAATATTTTACTTTTAATATATTTATATATAGGGGGCCACGGTGGTGTAGTGAGTAGCACGTTTGCCTCACAGCAAGAAGGTCGCTGGTTCGAGCCTTGGCTGGGTCAGTTGGCATTTCTGTGTGGAGTTTGCATGTTCTCCCTGTGGTTGCGTGGGTTTCCTCAGGGTGCTCCGGTTTCCCCCACAAGTCCAAAGACGTGGTATAGGTGAATTGGGTTGGCTAAATTGTTCGTAGTGAATGAGTGTGTATGGATGTTTCCCAGAGATAGGTTGCGGCTGGAAGGGCATCCGCTTCGTAAAACAAATGCTGGATAAGTTGGTGGTTCATTCCGCTGTGACGACACCAGATTAATAAAGAGACTAAAACGAAAAGAAAATAAATGAATGTTTAAATAACTGTTTAAATAAAATAAACATTATTAATTCATTCATTTTTCTTAGTCTCTATTTCAGAGGTCGTCAAACCCAACCACCAACTATTCCAGCATATGCTGTATATAGCGGATGCCCTTCCAGCCCCGACCTAGTATTGGGAAAAATCTTTACACACTCATTTGTGCACAAACACTACAGACAATTTAGTTTATTTAATTCACTTATACCACATGTCTTTGGACTGTGGGGGAAAGCGGAGCACTCAGAGGAAACCCATGCGAACAATGGGAGAACACGCAACTCCACACAGAAATGCCAACTGGCTTAGCTGAGGACTCGAACCAGTGACCTTCTTGCTATGAGGTGACAGTGCTAACCACTGAGCCACCGTGCCACCCTACAATAAACATTATGTAGAATTCATTTTAACATTTATATATACACATTTTAAATTATTATTACACATTTTATTTTGTATAAAATATACAATATAATGACATTCATTAGAGCTATATATTTATCAAGTCTGAATTAAAAGCATATATTGCAGAAATGTCCCCCTGGCTATCCTGTGGTAGAGAACTGCAAAGAAATGCTGTTAGCTATACAGTATGTGTTTGAGACCATACACAATAAATCAAAGCACTGAACAGAGCAGTAAATTTGTAGCACTGGTGACTTGTGCATTCCTTGACAAACAACCCTCTCATATTCATGCCTTCGTCTACTGCGGCATGAGGAAAATCATGTCAGCCACATCCAGACATCAGCACATTATAAAGTGCTAAACAGAGCGCAGTTGAAAAGACTGTGACAACACACCCCAACCAATGCCACTAAAACAAGATCTGGAGAGCAGTCAGGTGGCAATCACAGTCCTGTTTGCCGTAATTAAGAAATATCTCTGATGAAAGCGTCTTTTTCTTTGTAACAAACCACCTCAGGGATGCTTTTTCACATCGCAAACAGAACATCTGACTTCCAGCAACTGCTGAGCTGCGGCCCTTGCTGTGATTGCCGTTACTTGAGCCAGGAAAAAGATGTGCAATTGCCAATTACAGGGCAGAGGGGGCTATGCTGCACACTGGTGGAAACAATCCCGAAGCAGATGTGAGGAGCGGATGGTGAATGGTGCAAAACAGCTGCTGCCCAGCTATCTCTTGTCAGTTTAGTTGTAAAACAATTTAAAGTCCTGTGCCCTTGTTTTATTAAACCAGACTACAAGCCGTGCATCAGCAGGTGACGCATCAGGACAAGAGAGCAGTGAATATGATGCTGTAAAGTGTGTTTTTTTTAATAAGTCGGAGAAATGCAGTGTCAGACTGACGGTAATAGACTGCGCATAACCATGGATCCACACATTGGCTGAATTTGATGTAGAAAAACAGAATATGTTCTATTGTTTTTACTGTATCTCTTAGAGTCATTTGCACAAACAGGGATAGAGTCAGAATTGCACAGACAGGGATTTTAATAATATTTACATTACAGGTACTTTAATATATGGGTCAAAGATGAGACATTCTATTGTCTGCATCAAATTCAATTCACAAAAGTTAATTCATTTAAACAGAAAATAAATGTTTCATATTATGTAAAAATAAAATTTTCCAAACTGAAAAGTTGTCATTAAGTGGAATGGACAGAATCTGTATTTAAAAGAACATTAAATATTCAGAACTTTAAAAAAAATATAACTAATACCAAGCCTTTTTGTTGTTCATAACTGTTAAAGTAACCAGGGGCTTCTAGTTGGCTGAAACAACAATATTAGTTGAAGTTTCATCATTCAGTGTAATGGTTTTGTCATTTGTTCTGTATTATACATTGCACTGAATTACAGTTTCATGTACAGATACCACTGTAAAAAGAATTTCTTTAAAAAATGATGGTATTAAACTAACAGCGCTTACCGGATACAATAAAGTAATACAATAAACATTTTAATCAACATTAGATATACAGTTAAAGTCTAATATACATAACTGATGAGAACAAACTAAAAAGAAAATGTCAGTAGTAATGTTGTAATGTCAACAGCAACAACAAAAAAAAGTGTCATGCAGGAATTTCTAGGAAACTCAATTTTCAGTTATTTCCCATTATATAGTTAGAAAAATTACTGTTTAACAGATTACACTTTTTTTTTAATGTAGCATTTTTATTATTTGCAATATCATCGCCATTTTTACAGTGTAGCACCTTCATTATATGCATTAGCTTTAAAAAAAATCTAATAATTGTATTTTTCATTCATTCATTTTCTTTTCAGCTTAGTCCTTTTATTAATCTGGGGTCACCACAGCAGAATGAACCGGCAACTTATCCAGCATATGTTTTACGCAGCGAATGCCCTTCCAGCTGCAACCCGTCACTGGGAAACATCCACACACACTTATTCACACACATACACTACGGACAATTTAGCTGACCCAATTCACCTATACCACGTCTTTGGACTTGTGAGGGAAACCAGAGCACCCGGGAAAACCCACACGAACGCAGGAGAGCATGCAAACTCCAGAGAGAAATGCTAACTGACCCTTTGAGCGCTGTGAGGTGATTGTGCCACCCACTGCGCTACCGTGACACATAATTGCATTTTTTACATTTTTATTATAAAATACAGTATATTACAATAAAATTATTTTTTGTTTCAAATGTTTAATAATCATCATAAAATCATAGTTACATATTTCACAATCAAATAGAAAAAGATAGCAAGCGAAATTTTGCATTAAGGCTTTTTTCTTGTACTTTCTATTTTCGATGTACTCCAGTTTTCTTTGTTTTATTTAAACTGTATTACAATAAAGCTGTTCATTCATAATTATGTTTTGCCATTTAAAAGCATCTTCAGAGTTTAATGTCATTTTCAGCCTTTTTAAAATTGTTATATTCACTTTCTTTGCAGATGAAAATAAGTGTCTGGTCTGGGTGTGGTTGCGGTTGGAGAATGAGGATTCTGTTGTGTCTGCTGTCTCTCAGCTTTCTGGCTCTGAGCAACGCATTGGGTAAGTCTGATCTGATCTGATCTGATCTCATGTCTCCCGTCATCTCATCTCTTTCAAGATCCCATTTGCAAATATACTTAGTAGGTCTCGCTCAGCCCTTCCCCCATTAGCGAACTTCATTGCCTGTTGTTTTTTTCTTCCAGTATTCCCTCTGCTCCGGCATTTCCTTGTTAAAACATGATTGAAATATACGTTGTCACTTTGATGGTGTCTGGGATGTGTGGGTTTCAGGCTTGTGCATCAGTGGGGGTCCACAAATTCAGATGAATTATTCATTGTGTTATCTTAGATCAGTGGGCAGAAGGGATTTGATTTACTTGAGAGGTGTTTTTGTCGGCTGAAGTAATCCAGGCCACATTAAACATTGATAAAAATGCGGTTTGTCCATAATACTATTAACTTTGCAAATGGCACTCCAGTCAAAGTTACTTCGACTCCTAGTCTCCAAGGCATAAAATCTGGTCTACTTTTTAAATTCTGTCTAGGAATCCGACCAAAATGAGCAACCAAGTTTTTTGGCATGATATTTAAATCAGGTTGATTGTAAATGTCTGACTAGTAGGATTGGGTATACCAATACCCACACCCAGTCTCATAAGTGTGTACCAAATCATTCATTCATTCATTTTCATTTTCGGCTTAGTCCCTTTATTAATCCGGGGTCGCCACAGCGGAATGAACCACCAACTTATCCGGCATTTGTTTTACGCAGCGGATGCCCTTCCAGCCACAACCCATCTCTGGGAAACACATCCATACACTCTCATTCACACACATACACTATGGACAATTTTAGCTTATCCAATTCACCTGTACCGCATGTCTTTGGACTGTGGGGGAAACCGGAGCACCCGGAGGAAACCCACGCAACCACGGGGAGAACATGCAAACTCCACACAGAAATGCCAACTGGCCCAACCGGGACCTGCCCCAACCGGGGATCGAACCAGCGACCTTCTTGCTGTGAGGCGAACGTGCTACTCACGCGCCACCGTGGCGCCCCTGTACCAAATCAGAATGCATATTTAAAGGTCCTGTGAAGTGCTTTAAAATGTTGAGTTTTTATTTGATGTTTGATGAATCTAACTAAATCAACTGAAAAATGAAGAGAGAGTGGAATGTAGAGTAGCTCTTCCCCTTAAAAAACAGCCAATAGCATCTTGTTTTTTATCAAAGCTCTGCTAGTGAGAGTGGTTGAGCTCAAGCTCAAATGAGAAGTGCCTTGAAGGGGACGGGACATGTCAGATACTAGAGAGCATTTTATTGGTCAAGATTGATTTTTCAAAATTGAAGTTTGAGGTGACATGAAAAAAAAAGTTGATCGATTTAGGCGGACGTGACAAACGTCTCTAAACGTCTAAAGTTTCTAACTGTAAATTTTTTGTTTTTTCACTGTTTGTCACTGTTTGGGAGCACACAAACTAAAAGATTTCCTTTTTTATTTTAATTTCATTGGACTTTTTTAAGTGCCTCATTTTGGTGCCTCTTAAATCGAGCTGTCATTTAAAATCAGGCGCGCAGCAAGTAGAGAATTAGAAACATGCTTCTTTATTTGAAGAAAACGGGCTATTTTTTAAATCAGTAATCTGTTAGTAATATAAATGAAATGATGTATAAGCAGATTCGAACTTTATGAGCTCGAATCGTTTTTGCACTACTTTGTCCACAAGATGTCAACACTGCTGAAAACAGCATTAACCTCAGATGTGTTGCGTATATACGTGTATGTGTGAAAGGAATAATGGACATTTGCTATGAAAAAAACACATTTTAATTGAACATTACTCTTCAGAAATCCTGCAAATATTGCATGGTTGACTGAAATTTAGTAGGTACAATGGAAGCTTATTTTGGAGTAATAAGGATTCAGGAGTACTCTGGACAATTTATAGTGAAATGTATTGTGTACTCCATCTCATGATAGAACAGGACATGATTTTTTTATCAGAGAAAACAATTATAGTAATTTATTTGCAAAAGCATTGCTGAAATTTTAAGCTCTTGGTAGCATAGTATAAATACAGACAACTATACTATTAATAATATTATAACTATTGTTATATTCATGACGATCACAGTGGCGCAGTGCGTAGTACAATCGCCTTACAGCAAGAAGGTCACTGGCTCGAGCCTCGGCTGGGTCAGTTGGCATTTCTGTGTGGAGTTTGCATGTTCTTTCTGTGTTTGCATGGGTTTTCTCCGGGTGCTCCGGTCTCCCCCACAAGTCCAAAGACATGTGGTATACACTCTTAAAAAAAAGGTTCTTCAGTGGTTCTTCAGTAGTTCTTTATGGTGGTTGAGGTGCTATTTAGCACTTTTACTGTGTAAAGAACCTTTAAAGCACCATAAAGGTTCTTCAGTGGTTCTTCAGTGGTTCTTTAAGGTGGTTAAGGTGCTATATAGCACTTTTACTGTGTAAAGAACCTTTAAAGCACCATAAAGGTTTTTCAGTGGTTCTTTGGGGGGGTTAAAGTGCTTTATAGCACCACTACTACTGGTAAGCACTTGTTCATATAGCTAATTCTCATAACTCTTATGCCGGCTTTATTTGCGGAAAGGGTAAAGAACATTAAGAGCACCTTAAAATATAGGTGCTATATAGCACCATTTGACAAAAGTACTATATAGCACCGATTTTTGTAAGGTGCTGTATAGCACTAAAAAATGTTCCCCCCTCATTACGAGCCAAAGAACCAGTTTTGGTGCTATTTAGCACCTTTTTTTTAGAGTGTAGGTGAATTGGGTAAGCTAAAATGTCCGTAGTGTATGTGGGTGAATGAGCGTGTATGGATGTTTCCCAGTGATGGGTTGCAGCTGGAAGGGCTTGTGCTGCGTAAAATATGGATAAGTTGGCGGTTCATTCCGCTGTGGCGACCCCAGATTAATAAAAAGCCTAAGCTGAAAAGAAATTTGAATGAATGAATGAATGTTATATTCATAATCTTACAAATTTAACTGACCCTAAACATTTGAACAGCAATGTGCCATGATTGAAAATCTACAATGGGTGTAAAAATGATAAATGGTTCAAAAACATACATAAACACACTAATTACAATATTCAGATAGCACTGAGATCAAATATCCAGTTGTATAATCGCTGGTATTGAGATTTTTGAATTGGCTGACAAAACTTTCTGCTTCTAGTCTAGGACACACAGTAGAAGGATGTAAACATAGAAACTGTGATGAGATGTTGAAAGACTTCTGTGGAAAATGACTTAAGTGGCAGTTTGGAGCTGTTTCCCCCCATTACTGGAAGCAGCAACACACCAGTGGATTTGAGTGTAATCTCAGAGCAGAAAAGCTCCTGGGGAGCTGGTTCCTCTTTTCAACTCATCTCGCTTCCTCTGCCTAGCTCTTGTTGCCCCAGATTCCTGTGGGTCTCCACAGCGCGTACACTCTCCTTTGAACAAACACATGAATATATATACAAGCCTATGCATGTGCAGACCCGGTGAATTCTAAATAGCAAACATAGTAACTGAAAACAATTGTATTGGGTCTATTTTAGGAAAGATGTTTTCTCCGAAAAACAAGATGTGTTTCTTAAAAAATGCATAAGATCAGTCTTGTTTTCAAAGAATGTTTTTTATAAAAATGTACTCTTTTAACACTCTTGTGCATTTGAGTGCATGGAAGACTTCCAGACATATTCTTCTCCAGACATTACTTAATTATTCAGGTTTTTGCAATTATGTTAAGAGATAAAATAATTTTGTAAAAAGTTGCATTTTTCATGTTTAGGATATTTTGACTGTAGGTAAATATGTAAGACCTTATGGAGGTAAAAAAAATAACTATATATATATATATACACAGTGCATCTGGAAAGTATTTCAAAATGGATTAAACTCATTTATTTCCTCAAAATTCTACACAAAATACCCCATAATGACAATGTGAAAAAAGATTTTTTGAAATTGTTGCAAATTTATTAAAAATAAAAAAAAAAACCTGAAAAATCACTTGTACATAAGTATTCACAGCCTTTGCCGTGAAGCTCTTAATTGAGCTTAGGTAAATTCTGTTTCCACTGATTATTCTTGAGAAGTTTCAGCAGCTTAATTGTAGTTCACCTGTGGTAAATTCACCTGTCTATATAAGGTCCCAGGGTTGACAGTGCATGCCAAAGCACAAACCAAGAACGAAGACAAAGGAATTCTCTGTAGACCTCTGAGACAGGATCGTCTTGAGGCACAAGGCTGGGGAGGGTTACAGAAAATGTTTCTCCTGCTTTGAAAGTTCCAGTGAGCATAGTGGCTTTCATCGGCCGTAAGTGGAAGATGTTTGGAACCACCAGGACTCTTCCTAGAGCTGGCCGGCCATCTAAGCTGAGTGATCGGGGGAGCAAGGCCTTAGTCAGGGAAGTGATCAATAACCCGATGGTCACTCTGTCTGAGCTCCAGCATTCTTCTTTGGAGAGAGGAGAACCTTACAGAAGGACAACCATCTGTGCTCCAATCCACCAATCAGACCTGTATGGTAGAGTGGCCAGACGGAAGCCACTCCTTAGCCTGGAATTTGCCAGGCATTGTTGGAGAAAACCAGTCACCGCTCATCACCAGGCTAATACCATCTCTACAGTGAAGATTTTTTTCAGCAGCAGGAACTGGAAGACTAGTCAGGATAGAGGGAAAGATGAATGCAGCAATGTACAGAGACATCCTGAATGAAAACTTGCTTCAGAGTGCTCTTGACCTCAGACTGGCGCTCTTCATTCCAATGACCCAAAGCACACCACCAAAATATCAATGGAGTGGCTTCACAACAAATCTGTGAATGAGTCCACAGCCCAGACTTAAATCCTTTTGAACATTTCTGGAGAGATCTGAAAATGGCTGTACACTGTCGCTTCCCATCCAACCTGATAGAGCTTGAGAGGTAATACAAAAAGGATTGGGCAAAAATTCCCAAAGACAGGTGAGCCAAGCTTGTGGCATCATATTCAAAAAGACTTCAGGCTGTAACTGCTGCCAAAGGTGCATCAACAAAGTATAGAGCAAAGGCTGTGAATACTTATGTACATGTGGTTTTTCAGGTTTTTTATTTTTAAGAAATTTGCAACAATTTCAAAAAACCTTTTTTCACATTGTCATTATGGGGGATTGTGTGTAGAATTTGAGAAAATAAATTAATTTAATCCATTTTGGAATAAGGCTGTAACATCAAAAATGTGGAAAAAGAGAAGTGCTTTGAATACTTTCCGGATGCAATGTATATTTTATTACGTTATATTTCTTTATAAATAAAAAAGGGATAAAAGCCATGAAAAGCTATGAAAACACTTGGCAATATTCATAAACCTCAAATGCAGGCTTATATTTAGAAAATATAGTAATGCAGATTGTTTTTGTGCATTACTCAAATCCATCACAAATTCCATTATAATGCACAGTCTCAAACCCACGGCAACTTTTGAACACAGAAAAACAAATCTCCGATCACAGATGCACTCCCTGACACAAATGCACAAGCTTTCCCAAATTATCCAGACTCGTTCTTGAACCGATTCATAATGCATCAGATGCGTGCACGACTACCTGGAGATTTTACTGTATGCCTTCAAATTCCCCGGTTTCCTCGTTCTGTCAAAATATCTGAGTGCATGCAATTATATCTGACAGCATGTATCCCCCGCTGGCTTTCCCCGAGTTGAGAACACACCCTGCTCTCTGAGTGCAGATACGCTGGAGATGTTAGGCACACACGACCCCCTGTATCTGTCTGTTTGGCACACTACACCGGTTTTCAAAAGAGGCAGAACAAAAGACCTGAGCATCACAAGGTGACTGAATATAGACTTCACTCAAGGGTAGTGAGTTTACTTGCATGCTTAACCTGATTTTGCTTCATGAGCGTATTCATTTTTCTCAATTAGAGTAAATTCATAAATGACTACAGCTTAAAAGGATCATCACAGATAGGCTTTTGCCCTTTATGCTGATTTATGATTTCCAACATGTAAAGTCATTAATCTGCTTTCTGTAAGTTTATTAAAGTGCTCATGAACAATATCAGGAACATGTCCTTACTTCAGATTTATGCATATCAAGAAAGAGAAAACATGTTTGAGGAATGTAGGAAGAATATACAGCAAATTTGGATGATTTCTTGACCAAAAGAATTGTTCTAAGATATATTGTTTATTATTTATTGTTATAATTAGAATGTGCTCTCAACTAACACAGCAAAAGATGAATCAGAATGCTGCTATTTAAGAGAACTTGTAAACGTCTGCACCAATAGCCTAGTGGTTAGTGCGTAGACACATAGCACAGAGGTGCTCGTGGCAACCTGAGTTCAATTCCTGGCTTGAGGTTCTATGCCAATCCTTCCCCTATCTCTGCTCCCCACACTTTCCTGTCTGTCAATCTCCACTGTCCTATCAATAAAGGTGAAAAGCCCTAAAAAATTATTATTAGAAAAAAAACTTCCATGTAAACATGTAAAAAAAAAATTCAAAGTTCATTGCTGTTTTATAACTTCAGAAAAATAGCTAAGAGTTGAGAGTCATGACACGATGCATAATATTCTGGTCACGAGCTGATGAGATAAGATGCTCCAATTCTATAATGCCAGTCTCCTTTTCAAAATAATAGTCCCACATAGGCATAGGACGATGACCGTTTTCAAGGAATATTGCAGTTTGGAAAAGTCAAGGTTTTAAAACCGCACAAATTTTCTGCAATACCAATGGTATATGTATGATTTTTTATTTACTTTTTTACTTTTTAGAACAACAGTATCTCCAGCAAAAAAAGATATCCAAAGATGCTGTGTTAAAATTGTAATGAAATCTGTGTTTTTAAAATCGAAGAAGTTGGCAGCAGAAGTTAATGATTCATTTGAATTATTTAGCCTGGCATAATTACTGTTTCAAAATATTTTAAAGGCTTCTCAAAATAAAGTATATTGTGTTCAAAGAGAAAAAAAATTGTTTATTACCCAGACATTTAAAAAGGAAATATTTTAGAGTAGCAAACACAATACCATGAAACTATGATATTTTTATCCAAAGTTATCATATCATCTTAGAATCTTACACTGGCCCATGCCTACAGTCCCACATACAAATTAAGTATAATACAAGCTTATAGACTTAAAAACAAGGGAACAAACTATCATTGTTGTAATCTCAAATGGAAACACTGTAGCCAATCAAACGCTACTTGGTAATCACATTAATTTTTTTGTGGATTTTTTTGTGTTTTACTCCAATTGGCCTATTTATTCACTGGGATTTTAAACTCAGGATTTCCATGAGAATAAGCTAACAGTGGTGTTTGAGGCTCATGATATGTCATTTCCATGTTTTGAACTCTTATTATTCAGCTAGGTATATCCAGATTTTCATTCTATAGATTTTTTAAAAGTTCTGATTTCAATCTTAGTTTTGGTGCACTGCATTAAACTGTGAATACTTTGTGAAGGTGTGCATCTCATTAGGTGTAACCTGTTTAGATTCTTTCTGACAGACATTGTTTGTTACTTTTTTTTGTAGGTGGGGATGTGTGTGTGTCGGGTCATGACAGTGGGCCGGTGTTTGAAGAGCAGCCATCTAGTCTGATTTACCCAGAGGGGATGCCAGAAGGCAAGGTGACCCTGAGCTGCCAGGCTCGCTCCAGCCCTGCTGCTGTTTACCGGTACTCACATCACATTTTTGTCATTTACACGTGAACGAACAAAACAGGACCTTTACTTGCTTTGTATGGCTCATCCTTAAACAAAAACAGCATATTTTACTATATAGCATCTTTAAAATAAACTATTTTATGTTTTTGAAATATCTGTTCAACAAAGCTCTTTAAAAAAATCTGTAAAAATGGTAACATTGTCAAATATTAATCCAGTTTCAGTGAACTTTGTTTTAATACATTTTCAAATTACATTTTTATCTGTGATGGTTGAACTTTACAGTCTACACTGGCACGTGATCCTTTAGAAAATTGGTCCTCAAATTTGAATAAAAATATGGTTATTATCATTATTGTTAGTGGTGTAACTGATCACAAATCTCATGGTTCAGATCACACAATGTTTTTTTTTGTCACGGATCAGCCAATTTTTTGGATCGGCCAAAAACAGAAGGAGACAAATGTAATTTGCTTTCCATTTATTACAAAAACAGTACTGCAAGAATCTTTCGGTTTCAACAAACACAACTTAGAACCTGTAAGTTTATTAAAAATAAAATGAAGAAATAATCTGCTGAATAAAAATAAATAGTAAAATATTCAGTACTGTGACAAATACACTGTTACTACTACTGTTTGTCACGGGTAGAAAAAACTAGAGGATCCAATTGCAAGTAAAACGGTTTAATATTGACGAAGTCAAAGTCAAACACTGGTTCAGGAACACACAGGGAAACTCCCGTCTCACGGGGCAGGAAGGACAGGAAGGAGTGAAAATGCCGATCACGGTCTCTGAAGATACTCCTCTCCAGTCCTGAACATAGACAGAGCACAAGTCACGACCAACAACGAACTGACACAGGACAAGAGACGCGCTGTCCTGATATAGTCGCGAAAACGAGTTGCAGCTGGCAGACTAATCAGGACAGCAGAGCTCTACATAGCACGTGACATCACACTGACGTAACAGACACACGAGGAACACCAAAACAAAACCATGTGACCACGCAGACACTCAGGAGTGCGCACACACCTACAACCGTAACAGTACCCCCTCTCCTAAGAGCACCTCCTGGTGCTCCCAGAAGAGCTTACCTGTCGATTGTAATCATCGATCAGAGAGTGATCCAGTATGTCTCTAGCAGGAACCCAACTTCTCTCCTCTGGACCGTAACCTTCCCAGTCCACCAAGTACTGGAATCCTCGTCCCCTCCGTCTCGAGTCCAGAATGCGCTTAACCGAATATACGGTCTCCCCATCAACGAGACGCGGCGGGGGGGGAACCGGAGTAGGCGGATTAATGGCCGCATGAAAAACGGGCTTTAATTTGGAAACATGAAACACCGGGTGTATTCTCCTGTACGTAGGAGGGAATTTGAGGGGGACTGCCACCGGACTAATGATTTTGGTGACAGTGAACGGGCCGATAAATTTAGGTGCGAGTTTATTACATACGGAACGTAAGGGAATGTTCTTAGATGAAAGCCACACTTTTTGACCGACAACGTATACGGGAGGCTTAGACCGGTGGCGATCGGCTTTAGCCTTGGTGCGCGCGCCCACTTGGAGGAGGGTCTGTCTGGCCCTGTTCCAAGTGCGTCGGCACCTCTGGAGAAAGGCGTGGGCGGAGGGGACCGCGATTTCGGTTTCCAGACTGGGAAAAACAGGTGGCTGGTACCCTAAACTACACTCAAACGGAGACAGGCCCGTGGCTGACACTGGCAATGAATTGTGTGCGTACTCCACCCATGGGAGCTGCTGGCTCCAGGAGGCGGGATTCTGAGAAACCAAACATCGCAACATACGCTCGAGATCTTGGTTGGCCCTCTCTGTTTGTCCGTTACTCTGAGGGTGGAAACCAGAAGAAAGACTTACAGTCGCCCCCAATAAACGACAGAATTCTCTCCAAAATTTAGAGACGAACTGAGGCCCCCTGTCAGAAACCACGTCCGTCGGGAGGCCATGAATGCGAAAGACGTGATTTATGACAGCATCCGCTGTCTCTCTGGCTGAAGGTAATTTGGGCAGAGGAATAAAATGAGTAGCCTTCGAGAACCGGTCCACTACGGTCAAAATGACCGTGTTGCCACCAGATGGCGGGAGACCTGTGACAAAATCTAGCGAGATGTGTGACCAGGGTCTCGAAGGCACTGACAGCGGCTGAAGAAGCCCAGCGGGAGGCCGATTAGAAGTCTTAGAAACAGCGCAAACAGAACAGGCCAAAACAAAATCCCGTATGTCCCGAGCCATAGCTGGCCACCAGAATCGCTGTTTAACCAGAAATAACGTGCGACTCACCCCTGGATGACAAGCCACTTTGGAAGAGTGCCCCCATCGAATGACGTCAGACCGAATCACCTCTGGCACGAACAACCGGCTCGGTGGGCATCCGGGCGGGGGCGTTACCCCTTCCAAGGCAAGACGGACCTTACTCTCGATCTCCCATGTCACAGCTGAAATAAAAATCTTCTGAGGAACAATGGGTTCGAGAGACGTAGTGCGCTCGGAAACATCAAAAAGGCGGGATAACGCATCGGGTTTAATGTTCTTAAAACCCGGTCGATAAGAAATGGTGAAATCGAAACGTCCAAAAAATAGTGCCCACCGAGCCTGCCTAGAGTTTAGTCGTTTGGCGGACTTGATATATTCCAGGTTTTTATGATCGGTCCAAACGATAAAGGGAACCCCCGAACCCTCCAACCAATGACGCCACTCCTCCAACGCGAGCTTGACAGCCAGCAACTCCCTATTGCCAATGTCGTAATTACGTTCAGCGGGAGATAATCGATGTGAAAAAAACGCGCAAGGGTGCATCTTGCCGTCCGAAGATGCGCGCTGGGACAGGATAGCGCCCACCCCCACCTCTGACGCGTCAACCTCCACCACAAACTGCCGGGACGGATCAGGAGCCACCAGAATAGGGGCTGAAACAAAGCAGCCCTTTAATTTTGTGAATGCAGCCTGTGCTGCACTCGACCACCTGAAGGGAGTTTTGGAGGAGGTTAAGGTTGTCAGAGGGGCTGCGAGCTGGCTGAAATTACGAATAAAACGCCGGTAAAAATTGGCGAAGCCCAGAAATCTCTGCAGGGCCTTACGAGACTCTGGGATTGGCCACTTTACCACAGCCTGAACCTTCTCTGTATCCATGCGCACTCCCTCGACTGACACGATGTGTCCTAAAAAAGGAACAGACTGTGCATGAAAAACGCATTTCTCCGCCTTGACATAAAGCCCATTCTCTAGCAGCCTCTGAAGCACTCGCCTGACGTGCTGCACATGTTCCTGGAGAGAACGGGAAAATATCAGTATGTCATCCAGGTAGACATAAATGAACTGATCTATCATATCTCGCAACACATCATTAACGAGTGCTTGGAAAACTGCGGGGGCGTTGGAAAGTCCAAACGGAAGAACACAATATTCAAAATGCCCCCTGGGGGTATTAAACGCAGTTTTCCATTCATCCCCGGCTCTTATGCGGACCAAATGATAAGCGTTGCGGAGATCTAATTTCGTGAAATAAGACGCCCCCTGCAGACGCTCGAACGCTGAAGACATTAACGGCAAAGGATAGGTATTCTTTACCGTTATGTTATTCAGCCCTCGGTAGTCAATGCACGGGCGAAGTGAACCATCCTTCTTTTTCACGAAAAAAAATCCCGCTCCCGCCGGTGAAGAAGAGGGGCGGATAATCTTGGCTTCTAGAGAATCAGAAATATATTTCTCCATGGCCTCCCTCTCGGGAATAGAAAGAGAGTATAACTTGCCTTTAGGCGGAGAGGTCCCTGGCAATAAGTCTATGGCACAGTCGTAGGGACGGTGAGGAGGTAGAGAAGCAGCCCGAGACTTACTGAACACTCTCTTCAGATCGAGGTACTCACTAGGCACGTTTGACAGGTCCGCGCGCTCCTCCTGAAACACAGAACCAGACACAGCAGAACGAGCAGACGAGAGACAAGACTTATGACAGTTCTCACTCCATGAAAAAACAGTATTGTGGCCCCAATTAATATGGGGCTTGTGAAGAAGCAACCACGGATGCCCCAAGACCACTGGTGTATTAGTGCAGTCTGTTAAAAAAAAAGATACGTGTTCAACGTGATTTCCAGAAGTGATAAGTCTTATGGGCTTGGTGGAGTGAGTGATGGTGGGAAGGGAAAGCCCGCTGAGAGCGCGCACCGCGATGGGCTGGGAAAGGGAAATGACCGGAAGTTTTAGTTTAAAAGCAAAGCTAGCGTCAATAAAGTTCCCTTCTGCTCCGGAATCGACAAGAGCTTTAACGTTCTGTTTTTCCGAAGCCCAACACAGTGTAGCAGGCAGAAGAGTGGTAGTAACAGAGGATTTATTAAGCTTGATCTCACCCATCAGTAACCTCTTACCTACTGATGGGTGTGGTCTTTTACTGGACATGATGACGCTCGGTGTCCTGATCCTCCGCAATATAAGCAAAGACCCTCGTTCCTACGTCTGCGTTTCTCCTGTACCGA
The DNA here is from genome assembly GCA_903798035.1 of Danio albolineatus. Classification (NCBI taxonomy): domain Eukaryota; kingdom Metazoa; phylum Chordata; class Actinopteri; order Cypriniformes; family Danionidae; genus Danio; species Danio albolineatus. The sequence continues at coordinate 392,680 of CAIGQQ010036980.1, read as the reverse complement.
AAGACGGGACCTGCCCAGCTGCATGGGCTCCGGGTCAGCAGACCCAACCTCCGGAACCAAAGGAAGAGATGAGAACTCGGGGACCAGTTCAGAGGCTGCACCCTGCCGGACACGAGTCTCTCTGCGCAGCAGTCGGGCATCCACCCGGATAGCCAGTTCAATAAGCCCATCCAGAGTCTTAGGCAAATCAAGGGTATATATCTCATCTTGGAGCCGCTCCGAGAGTCCATGGAGGAACATATCCCATTGCGCCTCCTTATTCCAGCCGCATTCCGCCGCCAAGGTCCGGAACTCTATGGAGTAATCGGCCACACTCCGATTTCCTTGATGAAGTTCAGCAAGAACTCGCGCGGCTTCTCTCCCTGAGGCAGCGCGATCAAAGACCTTTTTAAGTTCCTCCGACAACAAGTCGAACGAGGAACAACAGGGGAGTTTCTGTTCCCAGACGGCGGTCCCCCACAACGCAGCCTTCCCAGAGAGGAGCGTGATTACGAAGGCGACTTTGGATTTTTCAGTGGGGAATAAAGATGGTTGGAGGGTTATATACAAGGAACACTTGGCCAAGAAGGATCGACACAGGTGGGGTTCTCCAGAGTAGCAAGCTGGATGAGGAAGGCGAGGCTCAGATGGTCGATTCGCTGCTTCCGATGCTGGTCTCGGTTCTGGAGATGTCGTAGCTTCCTGTGAGGCCGCTCCGCCAGTCAGCTGTTGGATCTTGACGGTAAGTTCCGACATCTGACCTGCCAAGGTCTGAATGGCTTGATTGGTATTTGCCAATAGTTGCTCCTGTCTGTCAATGCGAGTGTTAGTGTGATTTATAAACTCTGTAAACTGAGCAATACTTGCTGGATCCATGAATCTGGTCAGTTCGTTCTGTCACGGGTAGAAAAAACTAGAGGATCCAATTGCAAGTAAAACGGTTTAATATTGACGAAGTCAAAGTCAAACACTGGTTCAGGAACACACAGGGAAACTCCCGTCTCACAGGGCAGGAAGGACAGGAAGGAGTGAAAATGCCGATCACGGTCTCTGAAGATACTCCTCTCCAGTCCTGAACATAGACAGAGCACAAGTCACGACCAACAACGAACTGACACAGGACAAGAGACGCGCTGTCCTGATATAGTCGCGAAAACGAGTTGCAGCTGGCAGACTAATCAGGACAGCAGAGCTCTACATAGCACGTGACATCACACTGACGTAACAGACACACGAGGAACACCAAAACAAAACCATGTGACCACGCAGACACTCAGGAGTGCGCACACACCTACAACCGTGACACTGTTGCTGATAACACTAAATGTAAAAATCTAATATCATAAATCGTGCAACCCATATTTATTTTTAGTCTCAGTTTCAATAAATGATTCAGTTATTCACTTCTAAAACTTCACGTTTCATTGCTAGATGTATCATTTTTGTTAAATTATTCAGTGGCATATTTTTGATGGCTGGTTGTCGCCACCTTTTGGTTAAATAATGTAACTGCTGCCTACAACTTTCATTTTTTAATCGTTACCATAAAATTTCTTTGTTATTTATTTCGTTATTTTGTTTTGTTTACATTTTTAATTGTTACCATAAACGTTTTGGTTTTATCTAAACTATAAACTGTTATCCCAGTACTTTTGTGTTTGACTGTTTGTAACTCCATAACTAACTCAGAAGACTGAAGACTGAATCTTTCTTGATTTTTACATTTTTCAAACACAGATTTGAATAGAGCGATTTAAAGGATTAATAAACATATGCTAATCCCCATGATTTATACTTTGTTGCGTGGATGTTGAGATCACAAACTTTTAATGATTAATCGTGCAGCTTACACCGAATGCATTAATGCAGGCTAAACAAGTAATAGCTGAAAACACCTTTAATGACCTAAGAAACCCACCACAAAACTCTACCACAACTTCTTCTGTCATCATTATATTTTACAGGAAAGCCTTAATGCTATCATACATGTGATTTAAATGACATGAGAGACCATCGCTCTGTGATCGTTAAAAATGTAGGATTAATCTACCAATAAAAATAAAAAATTATTAATTCTGGGGGCCATGTAAGTTCCGATCTGTGTGTTTATGGAACAAAGAATTTTATTTATTTATTTATTTTTTAGCTTGACATCATTTAATTTATTTTAGTATTCAGTAATTCTGATTAAAGATTTTTTGTATTTGATGAGAGCAGTTTTTAAGTAGATTATGTATGAAGTTTCAATAAAATCCATAAAAATATACTTTATATACAGCAGATTTGTTATATACTTTCCTTCCTTCACTTTTGTACTGAAGTTAGATCTTGTGTGTGATTTCCTCCCAGGTGGCGTGTGAATGGCACTGAAATATCATTTGCTGAAGAGTCGCACTACACACAGGTTGCAGGAAACCTTGTGATCAACAACCCTCAGCATGGGCGAGATGGCGGCTCGTACCAGTGTCTCGCAATCAACCGCTGTGGCACTATTGTTAGCCGCGTCGCTAATCTCAAGTTCGGCTGTGAGTAACCGTTGTCCAAGTATGAAAACTGGGTCTTGTCTAATATTGTAAACTACTTTTGCTTGATTTATACTGTGCTTTTTTCTAGACCTGCATGATTTCCCCCCTGAGAGCAGAAGTCCTCAGACGGTCCATGAAGGAATGGGAACATTTCTTGCCTGCCAGCCACCAGCTCATTACCCAGGTAAACACACACATATCAGTTAGCAAAACATTTCACTCTTTTTATTTTGTTAACTCTTGCATCCCTTCTGTTTGTTAGCTTTGTCCTACCGCTGGTTCATCAACGAGTTCCCCAATTTCATCCAGCCAGAAGCTGGCAGGTGGTTTGTTTCACAGGTCACCGGTAACTTGTATCTTTCTAATGCAAGAGCCAATGATACAGGCAACTATTTCTGCTTTACCACCATCAACATGGACGTCAGCACCAAGAGCATCTTTAGCAAAGCTGTTCAGCTCACAGTTCACCCTGATGGTTAGTTCAAAACTTTATACTTCCTTAAGCAACAAGCTCAAAACCTGAATCTTGTTTTTTTTCTACGTGTTTCTTCAGCAAGCCCAAGGAAAACTGCTCCAAATATCCGTGTGCGTTTTCCTGCTGAGACCTACGCTTTATCAGGGCAAACCGCACAGCTGGAATGCTTTGCCTATGGCAAGTAAGTCCCCCTTAACTCCTAGAGATCACTGCGGCATCGCTTCAACATAATCCATATCTCAGTCAGCTATAAAAATGAAACCTTTTTTATATCATACTCTCACTTTTACTTTTCCTCCATTAGTCCTATTCCTAAAATCCGCTGGAGGAAGGTGGATGGGATTTTACCCCCTAAGGTCGGAGCAACTGTGGATGGGCCCATCCTGATTATTCCTGAACTGAATTTTGATGACGAGGGCATGTATGAGTGTGAGGTTTATAACTCAGAAGGCCGTGAGACGCATCAGGGACGTGTTTCTGTGCAAGGTAGGTATAGTATTAGACATAGGCAGAAATATAAACATTCTTCTCATTAGCATTTAGTAGAAGCTTGATGTAATATTAAACATTGTGAACAAGTTTGTTATTGTTGACTAAAACTAAAACTTGATTTTCATTTGGTGTCTGTAGTGTGTACTGGGTTGAAAAAGAATGATCATATATTATTATTGGTAAGTTTAAGGTTAGGTGAAGGTATAGAAGTTAGGGTGAACAATGCTTATTCATTCATTAGTTTTCTTGTCGGCTTAGTCCCTTTATTAATCTGGGGTTGCCACAGCGGAATGAACCGCCAACTTATCCAGCATGTGTTTTACGCAGAGGATGCCCTTCCAGCTGCAACCCATCACTGGGAAACATATATACACACTCATTCAAACACATACACTAGGGCCAATTTAGCTTACTCGGAGGAAACCGGAGGAAACCCTTGCCAACACGGTGAGAACATGCAAACTCCACACAGAAATGCCTACTGACACAGCCGTGGCTCGAACCAGTGACCTTCTTACTGTGAGGTGAATGTGCTACCCACTGTACCGCCGTGAGGCTAATGATTCACAGGAGATTGATCTATGCTATGGCAATTTTTGATGTTGAATATTTAACAACAGTTTTTAAAAAGTGTCCTATATTGGTATTTTTTATTAGTTTAAAACAATATTTTTTATAAGAAATCAATGTAAATAAATCCATTTATTTACAGAAAAGTATTGGGTAGTTTTGAATTTGATTGTGCGGGTAAAAAATGGCATTGGTGAGTTGACAAAATTTGGGTGGTTTTGAAACACAAATTTTATATGCAACTTATTTAACTTATGCAACTTATATAACAGTGTGCTCCAACACTATTTAGTTAGTAGTGACCAGTACATAGGTCAAACCGCGGGGCCCACCCGCAAGAGGAGGTAAAGGAAAGTTGTATCAAAATCTGATTGTCCCGACAAATCTGACTCCCCTTCGCATGCAAGAGCATCACACAGCATCTGCAGTCAAACTCACATCGGTTTGTCATGACACGTTTATTTTACTTTTATCATTTTGTTCCGTAATTGACAGCAAGAACAAACATAAAAGTGAAAGTAAAACATACTCTAAAAGGTAGTGTAATCTACAAAACAATAAGTGCAGTGTGGGTAAGAGGGGGCAGTGTTTCGATGTGATCCTGTTATGTTGTAGTTCTGTGACTGCTGGTGTTGGGTGCTGTATGGTTTAAAATGATGACAGTTAAAGTAACTAGGTTAATTTGTGCGTTTGGGCAGGTTTTAGACAGCTTTTGGGCTGGAAAAAAACAGCTATATCTGGCAACACAGTATACATCACCAGCTCAGACATTGTATTGTTTTACACTGAAAATGTCATTAAAAGTCACATTGTTAAACTTTTCAACAGCTGAAAATCTAGGAGCAGAGACCAAGGTCCCATAACGCAATTCAAAAGTATAAAGAGATGGAAATATTAATGAATCACAAACTACAAGAAAGCGTTAATTAATGGATATACAGTATTTGACAGTGCATGTTTCTATTCATTCACACATTTCGAAGACACATTATCAGTAGTATCTACACTGAAACACAAAGGAACATTTTTGCTGAAAACATATTTATAAATAGCGAATATAAAATAAAAATGTAAATAAAAAAAATAGTAACATTAAAGCAGATTAAGTAAACACTTCTTTTTTTGTAATAAGTTGATGTGTGTGTATTAATCTGCTGGTTATTGTGCGTGTTCTCTCTCCTCAGCTCAGCCGGATTGGCTTCAGGTCATGAGTGACTCTGAGGTGGAAATCAGTTCAGAGCTGCAGTGGAGCTGTGCTGCAGCGGGAAAACCCAGACCCACCATTCGCTGGCTCCGTAACGGACAGCCCCTCATCACACAGGTCTGCCACACAAAAACACGTGCTTACACACACTCATGAACACTCACTCTCTTGCGTCACACAGGTCTGCCACACAAAGACACATGCTTCACACACTCACTTTCGCTGTCTCCATAACAGACAACCTCTCAACATACAGGTCTGCCACACAAAAACTCATACGCAGACGCACACACACATTCACATTCACTGGCTCCATAACATAAAGCCAGCCTCTCATCTCATAATTCAATTCAATTCAATTCACCTTTATTTGTATAGCGCTTTTACAATGTGGATTGTGTCAAAGCAGCTTCACATAGAAGGTTATAGTAAATTGAAAATGTCAGTTTAGTTATTAGCTATTAAATTATTAGCTAGTATATAGCTGAGTTCAGGTCAGTTCAGTGTTGTTTAATATTCACTACTTAGAGTCCAAACACTGAAGAGTAATCCATCGGTGCGCAGCTCTAGCTGCAGTCTAGTCGCTGGAGGCTGGAGAACTCGAGGCTCGTTTGTCCTTGGAGGGTCACGGGAATCCGTCTCTTGCTTGCTACTCCGCCAAGCAGCTGCTCAGGATACAGCCTGGTCCAGGGTTAAGGAGCCTTGGGATCGTCTCGTCACGGGTCTTGGATCGCATCCGTGGCGCTGCATAGTCTCTGGGGGCCTCGGGAAGAGTATCCCCAGTTGGAATAGAGAACAAAGAAAATAATTAGCGTAGCTGCAGTTCATAGTGTATATAAAGGGGATGCGTGGAGCACATTCGTGCATCATACCGCTAAGTGATGTATTGAGTGTATGCTTTACTAAAAAGATAGGTCTTTAATCTAGTTTTGAACTGTGAGAGTGAGTCTGAGCCCCGGACATTGTCAGGAAGGCTATTCCAGAGTTTAGGAGCCATAAATGAGAAGGCTCGACCCCCTTTATTTGATTTTGCTATTCTGGGTACTACTAGAAGCCCTGAGTTTTGAGATCTTAGAGAGCGGGTTGGATTGTAGCGAGACAGAAGGTTGGTTAGATAAACAGGAGCTAGATTATTTAATGCTTTATATGTAAGAAGTAATATTTTGAACTCAATACGAAACTTAACAGGCAGCCAGTGTAACGAGGATAAAATTGGGGTGATATGATCATATTTTCTAGACCTGGTAAGAACTCTGGCGGCTGCATTTTGTACTAGCTGAAGTTTGTTAATAGAGGAGGCTGGGCAACCAGCGAGCAGAGCATTACAGTAATCCAGCCTGGAAGTCATAAAAGCATGAACTAGCTTTTCTGCATCTGAGATGGATAGCATACTTCGTAGCTTAGCAATATTTCTCAGATGAAAGAATGCAGTTTTTGTGATATGGGAGATATGGCTTTCAAAAGTTAAATTGCTGTCTAATATGACACCCAGATCTTTAACAGTAGAGCTAATGCTAACTCTGCATCCCTCTAGTTGCAGGTCGAGTTGTGCGATCTGCTGTGTACAGGATTTAGGTCCTATAAGTAAAAGTTCAGTTTTGTCTGAGTTTAAGAGAAGGAAGTTGTTGGTCATCCAGTTTTTAACATCTTTAATACACTCAGTTAGTTTTGATAGTTTAGACGTCTCGTCAGGTTTAGTAGAAATATATAATTGAGTATCATCAGCATAACAGTGAAAGCTGATCCCGTGTCTTCTAATAATGTCTCCCAGGGGCAGCATGTATATTGTAAACAGCAAAGGTCCTAAAACTGATCCTTGAGGCACCCCATACTTAACTGGCCTGACTTGTGAAGGTTGTCCATTAATATTCACAAACTGGTAACGATTAGTTAAGTATGACTTGAACCATTGTAAAGCCGTTCCCTGGACACCTGTAGAGTTTAAGCGATTTATGAGGATATTGTGGTCAATTGTGTCAAATGCGGCACTAAGATCTAGCAGGACTAACAGCGAGATGCACCCTTGGTCAGCAGCTAATAATAAATCGTTGGTTATTTTCACTAATGCAGTTTCTGTACTGTGATGAGGCCTGAAACCTGACTGGAACACCTCAAAAGCATTGTTCATCTGCAGAAAGGAGCATAATTGGGCAGAAACAACTTTTTCTAGTATTTTAGACATAAATGGAAGATTTGAAATAGGCCTATAATTAGCTAAGTTGCAGGGGTCCAGTTGTGGTTTCTTAATAATAGGCTTAATAACAGCGAGCTTGAAAGAGTTTGGAACATGTCCTAATGACAAAGAAGAGTTGATAACGTTAAGAAGAGGTTCTCCTATTACAGGTAGCAATTCTTTCAGTAATTTTGTTGGAATTGGGTCTAGCATACTCGTAGCTGGTTTAGAACTATTTATAATTTTGTCTAGCTCTTCCTGTTCTATGTTCTCGAAGCACTGTAGGCTAATTTGGTTCAGTGGAATGTTTACTGGATCTGAAGTATAAGGCTGTACAGAGATTTTAACATCTATTTTTTGTCTAAAGCCTTCTATTTTATCACTGAAAAAATTCATAAAGTCTTCGCTACTCATTTGCGGTGTGATATTTTGTTCCAGCGATGACCGATTGTTTGTTAATTTAGTAATGGTGTTGAATAGAAATCTAGGATTGTTATGGTTATTTTCTATCAGTTTACGGAGGTGCTCAGCCCTGGCGGATTTGAGGGCCCTCCTATAGCTGGACATACTGTCTTTGTACGCAATTCTAAAGACCTCTAAATTTGTTTTTTTCCATTTACGTTCCAAGGCACGGGTTGCTGTTTTGAGAGCGCGCGTGTGACTGTTATACCATGATGTAGTTTTATCTTCTCTAGTCTTTTTTAATTTGATGGGTGCCACAGTATTTAGTGTGCTAGTAAAGATGGCATCCATGCTGCTAGTTATTACATCGAGGTCATTTGCATTTGCAGGTGCATTTCGAAATAAAGAAAGATCAGGCAAGTTATTTGCGAATTCCTCTTTGGTAGACGGAACGATAGATCTACTAAGGCGATGTATTGGTGCGGATCTGCTAATGTCAGGTAAACATAGCTTGTAAAGTAAGAGGTAGTGGTCCGTAATATCGTCGCTTTGTGGTATAATCTCTACATCCATGACCTCAATTCCATAAGAGAGAATTAGATCTAAAGTATGCTTTAGACGATGGGTGGGACCAACAACATTTTGCTTTATCCCAAGGGCATGTAGTAGATCCATAAATGCGAGCCCTAATGTATCGTTGGCGTTATCTATGTGGATGTTAAAGTCTCCTACAATTAGTATTTTATCAGTTTTAACTAGTAAGTCAGAAATAAAATCAGAAAACTCTTTTAGAAAATTGACATAGGGTCCTGGGGGTCTATATATGGTGATTAAAGCGAGAGATAGCATTTTTTTCATAGTATCCGAAAGCATAACATTAAGCGCCAATACTTCAAAGGAGGTAAACATAAGTCCGTTTCTCTGATTAACATTAAGAATACCACTAAAGATTGATGCAACTCCACCACCACGACCAGTTTGACGAGCCTCATGCTTATAAGAGAATCCTGGAGGAGTTGCTTCATTTAAACTAATATAGTCATTTTGTTTCAGCCAGGTTTCAGTGAGACAGAGTGCATTAAGATTGTTATCTGTTATAATGTCATTTATGATAAGTGCTTTAGGTGCTAGTGACCTGATGTTCAGGAGACCTAGCTTTACGATATTTATATTTTCATTTTTTGGTATTTTTTCTGGTTTGATTCTTAATAGATGTCTTCTAGAGCACACAGTACGCTTATTTCTTGGTCTAATAATACGAGGAACAGACACAGTTTCTATGCGGTTAGCCGGACATGCATTATTGTGAATTAAGTGGGATGAAGAAGGGTCTATATGGCTAGAATGTGGATTTTTTTGAATGTTTACTTACTAGTCAGACAGAACGAAGCGTCCTGGAGATGTTGTCCGACAGCAGATCAGCTCCAGCTCGACTGGGGTGCAGCCCGTCAGCACGGTAGAGCCTAGGACGCTCCCAGAAAAGAAACCAGTTATTGGCAAAGAGCAGTTTCTGTTCTTTACACCATGTTAATAGCCATTCATTCAGAGCAAAAAGTCTACTGAACCTTTCACTTCCTCGGCGGTAGGTAGGTAGCGGTCCAGAAACGATGATCTGCGTGGAGGGCGCGGTGCGACGAACCGTCTCGATCAGGCTCCTGAAGTCCTCCTTCAGGATCTCCGACTGTCGCAGCCCGGTGTCGTTCGTCCCCACGTGGAGGACGACGGCACCGATGCTCTCGCCAGCGGTCAGGATAGCAGGAACCTGGGCACAGAGATTCTTAATGCGGGCACCGGGAAAGCAGTGAGTGCGTACTTTGTTACCTTTAGTGGAAGCAGCGCGGACGTGGCGAACGATGGAATCACCGATGATCGCCACATCGCGGCCCGTCTCGCGGAGGGGGGCGAAGCGGTTCTCCGTGGAGATCTCGAACGGGGGAGCAGGAGACGTCCTGCCCCGGGACCTGGCAAGCACCTTCCGCGGCTGCACCCAGGGGCCGTGGTAGCCGGGAGTCGGCGTGAACGACCACTGGGTGACCCGCGTACGCGGTGCACTGGGCCTGGACAGAGAAACACGCGGGGTTGAGGTAGACGGAGTGTTGTGATCGTATTGAACACTTACCTCAGATGAGCGAGACGCAGCGCCGGGTGCAGCGAGCGAAGCCCGCCGCTCCCGTAGCTGCGCACGCTTCATCTCCAGATCTCGTATCAGCTTCCCGAGATTGTCGAGCTCCCGATCAAGCAACTCCATCGTAGTTTCTCCTGCACACAAAAGCGACATTGAAAAGGGAGAGGAGCAAAGCCAGTAAGTGGGTAAATGAGCGAGTGAAGGAAGCCGGTAGCTTTTGCTGGCTAGCGGTGCTAGCAGGCTAAAGCTACAAGCAACAAGCGGATGCTCGAGAGACACAACGTTTCAAGGTAGATTTGTTTGTATTAATGTATTAAAGGTATGTCCACCCTAGGTAGAACGGAGAAATATTTAGCGAATGTGGATGTATTCTATGAAAAAAATGTAAATTGCGAATCCAGGTGACGGAGCTTCAAACAAACACAGCTAGAATACTGGAACAGCGTCAGTGACGTCACTCGAGCATGCATAGGTCTGCTATACACTCACTTGCCCACACATATACATATACACACTCTCACACTTGCTGGCTCTATAACGGACAGCCCGTCATTTCATCACACAGATCTGCTATACACACACGCACACACACATATATATACGCACACAAGACTGCAGCTGGATTGTTATCTGACAATGTGTGTGTTATCAGAAATGAACAGGACCTCTAGCTGTCAAGACTCAGACTGATATATGCTAACGAAATGCTTAAAGAAACCCTTCGTGTCTCCGAGGCAGTGATGTATGCCTTTCCTCAGCTGGAGCTAGATTGACTGGAGAAATGTTGTGTGGCCCTCTGCTGGTGCTCATGTGCATCTTCATCACGTATATGCAGGATCGTGTTGAAGTGAATAACGGCCGGCTGAAAATCGCTAATCTTGCCCTGGAGGATTCTGGGATGTATCAGTGTGTGGCTGAAAACAAACACAGCACCATTTACTCAAACGCTGAGCTCAGAGTTCAAGGTGAGCGCAAGACAATCGCAGCATGAAAACACATCGGAAAATAGAGTTGCATAAACATTGACTGTGTCTTGTTGTGTATTTAATACACTTCAAACCCCCCTCTGCCCACCCAGTCATGCCTGAACCCCAGTTATAGTATAATCAGTGGTTAAATCCTCTTTGTGTGGTGCCCCGTCTCCCCTCCTACCCTGTCCTGTCACCCTCTTTCAGTCCAGGCTCCAGACTTCAGGCTGAATCCAGTGCGGAAGCTGGTTCCTGCTGCCCGCGGCGGACAGGTCAAAATGGAGTGTAAACCTCGGGCAGCTCCCAAACCCACTCTCTTCTGGAGCCGTGGCACAGAGTTACTGACCAACAGTACAAGGTAATACAGTAATGAAGTGTTTTAAAGGCCTCCAGATGTCTTGATTGATTAGGTAGAGAGGAGCTGTTCAACTCTTTTGTGGATGATTTTATTACCAGTATGGTGTGTATGAACTCTCTCCAGGATAACAGTGACTCCAGATGGGGTTCTATGGATCTACAACATCAGTCGTGCTGATGAAGGAAAATACACATGCTTTGCAGAAAATTACCTTGGCAAAGCCAACAGCACAGGACACCTGTCTGTCAGAGGTAACAGAATCTCATTTTCTTAGGTTTGGTTCAAAGAGGAGATGTTTTAATTTGTGTCTTTCAAAAATAATTTCATAAAAAGTGTCTGCTTCGATATTTCAAATGAAAATTGTGAAAATGTGGGTGAAATTATGAACCATCTTCTTTCGGTTTAACATATTTATGTAAATATGCATATTCTGACTTGTTCTTACTAAAATATATAAAAGTCATTCAAATATTTTATATTATAAACAAATTTTACTGGCAAATTGCTATTAAGGTTTCAAACAAGGTGATTTCAAGGATAGTTGATTGAAAAATGACAATTAATTATTATTTTTTGACCTGCACTATGATCCTAAATACAGTCAATTATTGTGTTTGCAACTTATTATTAGAAAGTCAGCTTGACAAGATTTTATTAGGTGTTTTTGAATATTCTTTTAAAATATATGTTAGTCATTATTTTTGTTTAGAAAAAATCTAATTTAACAAAATGTAAATATAGAAATAAGGCTTATTACACTTTTATTATTTTAATACTTTGACAAAGCCTTTTCATCTTTGATTGTTGTCTATTTTTTGATTATTATCTATGGTCTTACATGATTTGTTTTGCATGAAATATTATACCACCAGTGGGTTTACGTGTAAGATTTTACACATTGGAAAAAAATATCACGTAAGACTTATAAACTGTTTTAATAGGAGAGGTTATTAATGGTTAAGCAAAATTAACTTGACTTTTTTTTAGCCACACCTAGATTTTTCAACCTAGATTGCTTTGCATGTAAACACCTTTATCAGCTATCTGATGGCATATTAATTGCTACATATCTTCTATTATGTCTCGATATCAAGCCAGAGGGTGTTTTTGACTTATTAATCTAGGGGCACGATTACATGAACACCAATACACTGATAACTCACAAGATCACCTTACTTAAGTAACATGTTGTGCCAGATTACATGCAAACCAATACATAAACCCTGTTTGCAATTTTTTATTAATTTATCAGCTTGTTTTCCCCACAGTGATGTCGAAACATAATAATTTGCATATCTAACTCTTAAGTATTCCATTTGTTCTGTTGGTTGTCATGATAAATGAATCTTTTTTTTATCTATTAATGAAAGGGTCTGCATATAAACACATTCAGAACTCTAATATTGTTTTAAGAAGTCATCAGCATGTCATTGATGATACTAAAAAAAAAAATTCTCACTTTGTTCATTCAAACAGATGCCACAAAAATCACACTAGCGCCCTCTAATGCTGATATCAATCAGGGTGAAAATGCCACTTTGCAGTGCCATGCGTCACATGACCCTACCATGGACCTCACCTTCACCTGGTCACTCAACGGAGTTCTGCTGGACCTAGAGGAACCAAATGGACACTATCGGCGCATGGAAGGGGTGAGCAGTATTCTTCGCCATCAATTTAAAATAACAGATTATTTCAGATACATTAATTCATATTTTTTTCCATTTTCATACAGGTCAATTTGTTTCTGATGTTTTTATTTAGATTCATATTTTTAAAAAAAAAATTTAAAAAGCAGTATTTTATAATCTATTATATATATACTATATATACTATATATATA
>CAIGQQ010036980.1:361955-379166 GCA_903798035.1 Danio albolineatus | reverse complement strand
TATATATATATATATATAATAATAATTATATAATCACTATTACATTCAAACTGAAATAGTGTTTATTTAGTATGATTGTTTTTTGCGTCCAATGTGTTATTAGTTAAATATCGACTGACAATGTTTTGACAATGATAATGTTTATCCCATTCTTGTGGTCACCAAAGCTACATTTATTTACTTACAAGTACAGTTCATGTAATATTATAATAATATTGTAATATTGTAAGAATAATATTGGGGAAAAATTACAATAGTAAAAGAAATTATAGAAAAATGTGTGCGTTGTGCAAGCCATAGTTATAATGTGCATCATTTTTCAGATGAATCGAAAATTCTAAAGAATACGTCTACACTCTTTCACTATTGTTTTCCTGCTGAATAAAAGTATTAATCTATTTTTTAAAATCCTTCTTATCACAATGTTTTGAGCTATAGTCTATGCAGCCCGATTTCTGAACTACAGGGCATCCTTTATTTAAAATGTATCTTGTTCCAGAGTGTGAATGTGAAAGTGAGCCATGAGAACATGCTAAAAACACAGCTATTCCTTAATAACCAAGTATAATACATACACTTCTTCAGAAAATGTAAACTTCTAGTTATGTTCTTAATTTTTTAAATGAGCCAGCTTAGTAAAACCAGCTGAATTCTTATTCCAATAGCAGCAGTCTCCTCTCACTCTCTGAGATTAGCTTTAATAGGATTCACTTCAAAGTAAATCCCTTTCAGACATGATATTATATATACAGTCCATTTCGCAAATTCAAATCGGAAGCCTCTACAGATTAAGAATAAAAAGCATGAGATAAATGCTCTTATAGTATGAAGCTGAAGTGGGTGAGTGTTCTTTTCTTATAAACTTTGCTTGTCTTTTCTCTGCACAGAAAGAGACGATTGGTGACCTGGTGATAGTGAACGGACAGCTCAGTCACGCTGGCACATACACCTGTACAGCCCAGACGGTGGTGGACAGCGCCATGGCCTCGGCCAAGCTGGTGGTGAGAGGTGAGGGTTTCCAGCTGGCCAAACACGACAGAAACCTTATTAAACCTCGCTTCACCAGCCCACAGCCTGTTCAGCTTGATCGTTCTTCGGCCAAGAGACTCTCGGCACTTAGCCCTGAAACAGAGTTGTGAAAATTATAAATGTATCAAACGTATCCGTTTCTTCAGGGTAAACAGTGTTTACCCTTCACTAATATTGGCACTCTTGGTAAATATGAGCAAAGACAGCTGTGAAAATTGGTCTTAATGCTTTAAACTATTAATCAGTTGCTTAAAATATGAACAAAAACTCTCCTCTCATTGAGAACAACCAAAAGCAGCCCAGTTTTATACATATACTATAGCTAATATATTTGTTAGATAGATATTACACAATTATCAGCACCCCTGTATGAACAGGACATTTTTCATCCATATATAATATATACACATACACTAAGATATTTATTTGGTGAATTAGATTAAATATCTATAATTAATGAATGACAAAATGCCTTCTCTGAATGTTTTTCTTTACAGGCCCACCAGGCCCTCCTGGAGGTTTAGTGGTGACCAGTGTGAACGACACATCGGTTGAGTTGAGATGGAGCCGTGGGTATGATAACCACAGTCCCATTGGCAAGTATGTCATCTTGGGCCGCTCGTCACAGACTCATGACTGGAAAAAGATGAGGACAGGTGAGGTTACACTGACAAATGTGAAACTACTGTACGTTTAATTTAAAGTACACTTTTGTATTTTATTAAGTGAAAAATTATGCATTTATTCCATTTTCATTAAAGGAAATATCTTTAAAGCAAATTCTGACTTTAATTGTACATGTACCACACACAAACCCTCTACCATTTAAGAAAAGCTGCTCAGGACACTTGTTTGAAAAATCATTTTGTGTTAATGCTTCCTCCAGATCCTGCAAACATAGAAGGAAATGCTGAATCTGCACGTGTGATAGATCTTCGGCCCTGGATGGATTATGAGTTCCAGGTCATTGCCAGCAACATCTTGGGCAGCGGAGAACCGAGCATGCCTTCCCCACGTGCACAAACCAAAGAAGCAGGTCAGGATTATAACACTTTTATTAGTGCTGAATGAAAATCCAACCAAACAAATAATAATGCATTAGTGCGGTTCCTCATAAAAACAGACTTGATTGATAGTAGGGTATTATTTTTTTGTGTAACAGCACCGACTGTGGCTCCCAGTGGACTCGGTGGAGGTGGAGGAAACCGCAACGAGCTTATTATTACATGGACTGTAAGTTCTGTTAGTGTAAATTCATGTAAGAAATGCTTTATATATTTTACTCTGTATACAGTATGCACCTTTTTCCTTGTGTCCCATGATGCCTAGCATGAATTATGTGAGCAACTTCCATTAAACTGTAAGCAATGAGTTTAAATAATGTTTTAATCAACTGGATTCAACGAGATGTCATTATTCTCCCTTACAATTCATCCATTTAATATTAAAAGGCAACTAAAATGTCTCTCTGCAACTAAATCATGGTTGTATATTGAAAATGACTGTACAGCAAGGTTATTATAGTTTTGCACTTTTAAATAAATGGCTTTTCATTTCAGTACTGTGGTTAAATTAGCTGTACATTTCAGATTGTTGTTCGTTTGTTTCAATGATGGTTTTGTTAGTTTTAGTGTAGCTTTTATTTTGTGAACACATTCCTATTTAAATGTATAAATTTAGTTTCAGTTTTAGTTTTAGTAATTCTAGTTTAATTGAGTGAATCGAACACATCCAGTGTTGACCAGAGCAAAGTTTGATGATTGCACAACTTACAATAGTTCTTGTGCAAACCTCTTAGTAATAAAATAGTTTGAACAGACACTGAACTGAAAACAATGGACACAATACAAGTAACAATTATAAAACAGACATATTCATATTAAAGTTCATATACAGTATGTGGTTAAACATTCTTAATTTACATTTTTAAGTTTTATCTTTTTAGAAAAGTGATTTTTATAAAACGTTTAATCATTCTCTTGACTGATGGGTTTGGCTGTAAAAGTGCCATCTACAGGTGCTTAAACAGCTGCTGGTCTGCTTATTATTTTATTTTTGTTTAATAATAATAATAGCTACTGTTTTTTAAATAATTTAAATAATAATCATTATTATTGTATTATTTTAATTATTTATAAAATAATAATAATTATTAAAAAATATATATTTCCGTTTATTTTGTCAGTTTCATTTATTTTTTGTTTTTGTTTAAAAAAAATTTATTCAGTATTTTTATTTATTTATTTATTTATTTATTTATTTATTTATTTATTTATTTTTCTTTTTTTTATTAATTTAACAAAAATGTTTTTTTTTACCAAAAGTTTTAGTCTTAGTTTTATTTTTTATTTACTAAGATAACCTTGCTGTACCTTGGAATACAAAGAGAAAATAATTTAGACTAGAGGAACAAACACTGTGAGCTCAAAAGAGCATTGGTCAAAGATATGTTTGTTACGCTAATGTCACGTTGAAATATCAAGTATACAGTAATATTGCTTACATGACAGATAAAAATTAAGACAAGGCCAAACATACCTCTCTCATTGACTATTCTCTTTGTATATTGTTAATTCCTTGCACAAACTTAATATTTGCAGTGATTTGTTTCAATTCGTTTGAATGGAAATTCCTCAACCTGGAAGTGCAACCCATCATTTAAAACACAGTATTCACATTTGGGGGAAAAAGATGTGTAGACTTGCTAACAGAAGGTCAATAGATGTGTCTTTTTAACCCTCAACAAAGTAATCAAAGTTTCTGCTGATTTGTATTACAGCCCATGGCCAGGGAGTATCAGAATGGAGACGGCTTCGGTTATATCCTGGCATTCAGAAAGCAAGGCATACCAACATGGACGGTGGTGAAGGTGCCAAACGTGGAGTCATCTCGATATGTGTACAGCAATGACAGTCTGACAGCATACTGCCCGTTCGAGGTCCGAATCAAGGCCTACAACAAGAAAGGAGAAGGGCCCTTCAGCCAGATTGCTGTAGTACACTCTGCGGAGGAGGGTGAGGGTTATTACCGAGGAGTTTAGTTTTATGGATATAATTATAGTATTTATTATATTCTGATTAGATATTACTTAACCACTAAAGGACAGACACTGGAGAAACACCTTATTAACTAAAGCTTGATTTTATAAGGAAGCAGAATATTACATATATTTAAACGGTCACCCTTTATTTTGATGGTCTGTTTGTTAAATTTAAGTTACATTGCAACTAATTCTCATTAGATTATAAGTAGACTGTTAGGTTGGGGTTAGGGTTGGGGTTAGGGGTGGGGTTAGTGTAAGTTAACATGTACTTGAAAAGTTGCTTATAGTCAGTTAAATGTTTATAGTCAGACAGTCTAAATTATATTAATTTTGTCATACTATGAAATGCCATAAAGGTCAATAAATTGAAAGGTTTATTTACCTTCACAAGATGAAGATTCAGAACACAAATATTTATGTTATGATTTTCAATCATTCATTCATTTTCTTTTCGCCTTAGTCCCTTTATTAAACAGGGGTCGCCACAGCAGAATGAACCGCCAACTTATCCAGCATTTGTTTTACGCAGCGGATGCCCTTCCAGCCGCAACCCATCTCTGGGAAACATCCATACACTCCCATTCACACTCATACACTACGGACAATTTAGCTTCCCCAATTCACCTGTATTGCATATCTTTTGGACTTGTGGGGGAAACCGGAGCACCCGGAGGAAACCCACGCAACCACGGGGACAACATGCAAACTCCACACAGAAATGCTTACTGACCCAGCTGAGGCTCGAACCAGTGACCTTCTTGCTGTGAGGCGAATGTGCTACTCACTACGCCACCGTGAAGCCCTGTTATGATTTTGTTTTTTCAATTTTTTCATTTAAAAAAATCTGTTCACAACAAAAAGCATGAATCAAACATTCATTTTTTATTCATTTAATAATTAATAATTAATATTTTTATTATATATTTATATTTAAATATAATTCAACTATGATATTTATATTTTCTAATTGTTAAATGTTGACTTTTTCATGTGCTGTTTTTTTTATTGAATTTAAATTTGTATAATTTGTTGTATAACTCTGACATATCAGAAGGCTAGCAAAAATCTTTTTAAATAATCCATACAAATGTGAGATTTAATCCGAGTCTTCTGAAAAGACACAATATCCAGACTGATCAAAAACCATAAAAAGAACCTGAACTTAAACTTCATTGGTTCTTGCAGAAGCTCAAACGCACCATGTGGAATAAGAATAAACCTCATTGGTTCTCGAGCATCAAGCAAGGAATTTTGAGCTTCAGTGACTAAACCTAATCGCTGATTCATCTGTGATTTAAGGACTAAATTGAGTTCCTTAATATTCTAAAACAGTTGTTGCTTTGGGCGCCACGGTGGCCTAGTGGTTAGCACGTTCGCCTCACAGCAAGAAGGTCGCTGGTTCGATCCCCGGCTGGGCCAGTTGGCATTTCTGTGTGGAGTTTGCATGTTCTCCCCGTGGTTGCATGGGTTTCCTCCGGGTGCTCCGGTTTCCCCCACAGTCCAAAGACATGCGGTACAGGTGAATTGGGTAAGCTAAATTGTCCGTAGTATATGTGTGTGAACTAGAATGTATGGATGTGTTTCCCAGAGATGGGTTGTGGCTGGAAGGGCATCCGCTGCGTAAAACAAATGCTGGATAAGTTGGCGGTTCATTCCGCTGTGGCGACCCCGCATTAATAAAGGGACTAAGTCGAAAAGAGTTGTTGCTTTGTTTTTTAACAATTAAGTGTTTTGAATACAAAAATGTTTATTGGATAGAGAGAAATCACTTTGATTAAATAGATTTGATTTAAAAAGAAATTCATTTGTGTTGCAAATAATTTTACAGTAGCTCTTTAGAAAGACGTTGGGTTGAGATTTTTTTTATTATTATTTTAATCCTCTAACCAACCCACGTTTAAATATCAAAAGTGCCTACAGAGAGACACTCTCTACAGAGATTACAGAATTAGCAAACAAAACCGCTTTATATTGTTCGTGCAGCACGTGTCAGAACATGATGCTGTATTTGTTAATGAATGAAGAGACAATGCAAGCTTTATTATAGTCAATATCAACCACAACCTCGTGTAATCTGCATGTGAAGAGGGGGTAGAGCGGTCAAAGAGAAGCCGGAAGTTATATGAATAAATTACTATTTTTTATTTGACATAAAAAGTTACCAGCCTTATAAAATGAAATAAAAAGATTAAAATATTCTGTTATCAGTGGAATCCCTCATCCATCATAACTGATACCCATCTTTTGTTTTCTGCTCTTCCTTTAGAACCTACAGTTTCTCCGCGACGGATTAATGCCACTGCTTTGACTGCATTCGAGATTCAAGTGTCCTGGGAGCCCATTCAACACCTCAGCATTAATGGAGTTCTTCGAGGTTACGAGGTCAGGACCAGCACGTTGTTTAATATCTGTCATTTATTTATTTATTAGTCTGCGGACTGATGATCTTAAATAGCATAACAAAGTTGACGGGTGTTTTGTGCATCACTGTTGGTCATCTGAGGTGGCACAGCCCGATTTGTGAGCTTTGCCCGTTGGCTGAGCGTGTAATAGAGGTGCTGTTATCTCATTAGCTCCTTTTTATGAACAGCAGGTCTAGATCAGATCAAGGAACATGAAACACATTATTTAGATAAGACACGCTCCTTTAGATAAAAACAGGCTTTGAAAGTCCCTGGTATTAAAGGGTATTTTACCCTTGCAAGTAATATTTATTAAATTGGCTAATGCCTCCCAGAAGTAAGCTTTCAGGAGCAAAATGTGATTTTATAACAAATTTGCTACATTAAACATAATAATTTTCAGTAGCCATGAAAACGAAAGTGGATAATGTGGTTTAAAATACAGGCAAACTGGGGAAACATGCCAATTTCTAATATTTTTATTTATTTTAATAGCTTAAACTCATTTTAAATCTTAAACAAATCAATATATTTGTAAATTTGATATTAATAAACATTTTCGATGCTTCTATTTTGTTGATCAAAAGATTTATAAATCCTTATTACAAATTTAAGGATTTAGAGCATGTATGTTCAAATGCATGTCATTCACACCCCTTGCCCTCTGCAAGTAATCAGGATTTTATAAACTTTTGTCAACAAAAGTGAAGCATTTAAAATGCATATGGACTGAAAGTATTGTTACGAACTGCCCAAATGTAAATACACAGTGACCTGCATCATACTAAATAGTTATGCAATTACAGCAGTCTTTGCAATATTGCAGTCATGTTAAACATTTTTGATTCACTGTAAAAAATGCTGGGTTCTACACAGTTCCTCTATGTTATCCCAACACAAATCGATTAAGTTAACTTAATTGTTTTTTTTTTTTTTTTCAAATTTAAGTGAATTGAACATAAAACAATGAAGTCTCAAAATAAACCTTAAGAATTATTTTGTTTTAACTTGTTTTAAGTAGTTTAAACAAACAGCAAAAGTAATTTTTTGAGTGTTCTCAGATACTGTCAGAAATGAATTTTAAAGGATGTTACGATCCAGCTGGAGAGAATCACTGGTTCTAATGTCAAAATGTTCATTTTACACTCAGTTTAACCCCTTTTATATATATTTTAGTACAGAATTCACATCCTGGTTGAAGTTCAAATGATTCATACTGTTTCATACTGATTGTCACATCATTGTAACTGTCTTGCTGTGTTTACAGATTCGTTATTGGCGGCAACATGAACGTGAGGCAGCTGCGGACCGGGTGAGGACAGCAGGGCTGGAAAACACAGCTCGCGTCACGGGTCTGAGACCTAACACTCTTTATCACATCACTGTACTTGCCTACAACAGTGCTGGCACTGGTCCAGCTTCACCAAGAACTACTGTCATCACCAAAAAACCTCGTAAGTCCTCTTTTTAAGGCTTAGGAATGCTGATAGCTTATCTAACATATAATTGAATATGTTTTTGAGGAAAGTTATCACCTCCCCTTATTAGCCTTAAGGTATAGTTCACCCAAAAATGTAATTTTACTCAGGTGATTCCAATTGTCTAAGAGTTTGCTTTTTCTGTTGAGCACAAAAAAGTTATTTTTAAAAAATCGGTAACCATTGACTTCCATAGGAAAAAACAAATACCATGGAAGTCAATGGTTACCAGTTTCAAACATTTTTCATAATTTCTTCTGTTCAATTACAAAAAAAAAAAACTGTTTGTGAGAAGTGATGGGTGAATAAATAGTGAAAGGTTAAAGAGTGAATGTTGGTTGTTTTAACGTTGGAAGAAATATTAAAACAACATTGAAAGAAAGTTTAGTGCAAAATGTTAGCAAACACTTATAAATCAATGCTGGAATTGTTGTTTATTTGTATCAACATGATATAAAGGTTCATTTAATGTGCCAAATTAAAAAAAAATTCAACCTTGATCAACGATGCTCATTAGCACATAAGGAAATGTTGAAATGACAGCGGGATACTTTTTAAATCAGGGCAATGTTTTGTTGATAAGACGTTCCAGGAAAAACAAGGGCTGAATCATTTTAAGCTTGCATAAGTCTGTAGCCTGAGGGTGGAAAAGTTGAGAGGATGCAAGATCTTGTTGCATCACATCACCTTGTTATATTTTCTATACCGCTTTGGTTAAAGTCTGTCCAAAAACACTTCACATCTTTGTATCTGACTCAAAACCATCTTTAATAATTTACATCCTCCTCTGTTGAGAAAATAACATGCCAATCAAAGAAATGCAAAGCCTTGCCACTTCATAACTAGATCAACCCTGTCACTTCTATAATCATTAAAAGGCAGTGTTCATATACTTTAAAACCTAAAAACTTGCAATTCCTGTCAAAGTTTTTGTGTCTGTGGACTGATTTTTGCTCATATCTTCATTTCTAGCCCCCAACCGCCCTCCAGGAAACGTCTCGTGGAAAGTTGACGGTTCTTGGGTTACTGTGAGGTGGGATCATGTTAAATCCATGGACAATGAGTCTGCTGTTCTGGGTTACAAAGTGAGCAGCACGCACTGACACCCAAAACTGTTTGTGTAGATGTACATTTGTGTTGGGCCGTCTGCGTGATATCAGAATGTTTACTCATTGATCATTTGAAGGTGTGATATCATATCATTTCTTTCCTCTGAGGTAAGAATTTATAAAAGGACAGCCTGTAATGTCATGTGATAGGAGAACACGTCTTCTGTTTTTGAAAATCAACTCAAAAGTCAGAATTGTGAAATGAAAAAGAGTTTTTTTTTTTATTCTGTGGCAGAAACAGGCTTCCAAAGGGCAGCCATGTCCAAACCTTTTCTTTTGTTTTTACAAAATTGCAACAAACTCATTCCTCGTTGTGTAAAGTTGGTTAATAATACAATTAATATTATTATAACATTTATTTAAATGATATAATTTCCACTTTACTATGCAATGCTATAAAGGTCAATATATTCAATGGTTAATTTACCCTACAAAGATAAAAAACAAATCTTTTACATAATGTATTTTATATTTCTGTATCTTTTTAGTATGTTTAATTTTAAAACAATTTAAAGTAATTAATTATACATTTAATTAATTAAATGATTTTATAAACATTTAAAAAAATTATAAGATTTTATAAAAATGATAATAAACATATAATTAATTAATTAAACATTTTTATGTGTCAGTAAATTAATAAATAATCAGTAACTCTTAAAAAAATGTATATAAAATAAACAATTTAATTTAAAAAAATTAAATGTAAAAATGTTGAATTAATTTCTTGCTATGACTTAATATCTGCAAGGAAAATTTTATTTTGTGAGGCAATGAGAGTCAGAAATGAGAGCCCAAACAGGAAAATCTATGATGTGGAAAGGTTTACAATATATTTCAGAAGTTTGCCATTTTAAATGATAGAAGTTTGATTTCCAGTGCTTTTTAGCCTTGTTCAGTCTGTCATTACAAAATAATGTGCGTATTTGACTTTTGAACTGCAATGAAAACCACAAAAGATCATTTAAAAAAAAAATCTGTTTCAAACTACATATAAATTTGGTTTGAAACTTCTTTTTAAATCACATTTAGGGAAATCTATTTCAGGCTGCAGTAGTGGATAGTCGTTCATTTAGATTGGATATTCAGTTAATCAGATTTAGCTTTTTCCGATTTGATACATAGCTTTACATGACTGAATTCTTAAGAATGTAAGTTTTTAACAGAAATTAATTCTATACAGGTCCTTTACAAACATGAAGGACAGTCTGCCTTAAAGGTACTGGAGAAAAGCAAGACCTCCATCAAACTGCCATTACCCAAGGACAATGGTTATGTGGTTCTAGAGATCCGCTCTTGGGGAGATGGAGGAGATGGAGCTGCCCATGAGACCATAGTGTCTCGAGACTCAGGTTTGAGCTGCAAACATTGTGTTTATACCTGATATTAACATACATTTTATTGTAAAGGAAACAAGTAAATGAGAGAGAGAGACATTCTCATTTACACATGGTAATTTAATGCATCTCTTTTGTTCACTTTCAACCTACCTTTGGCAGTGGTCAGGAACCAGTAGCTGTTTGTTTTTTTCTCAAACATCATTTGGTTCAACTGATTTCTCACCATTCACCAGAATATGAAAAACTTAGACACAACACTGGAGATCAGTTTCAGGCATAAACACAAAGTCAGTCACCATTTCTTTATTGTAATGCCATAGAAGTTAATGAAAAGTTAGTTTATAATAATAGTATTTCAAGTTGCTATGACAAATTTGCTAATGCAGTGATGAGTACAGCTCCACTGAACAGAGGTGTTCGTATTTTTAGCTAATCAAAAGAGTCAATGATTCAGTGATCCACTGATGATGAGTGTCACTTGGTTCATTAATCAGTAAATCAGCCGCTGGAATGAATGAGTTAGATTTATTATTCACTGACAAGCCTGTGACCTGCCACCACCAGTAACAATTTTTAACAAGTTTCATTTGTTCAACAAGTTTCATTTTTAATTTTTAAATCTCTTAATATTTTATCTTCAAATCTTAAAAATATTAGTCACATAACATTGCTATACATGTTAATGCACTAATGCCAGTTGTGAAGCTTAAATATATCTAAATGCAATGCAAATATGAGTTTTGTCTTATTTTTCTACTTAATTTGTTTTATTTAAACTTAGTTGACTGGGTGCCTACATAAAATTCATATAATTGAAATGTTTTTAGTAAAATAATAATATTGTTAAAAGTATTAACTTTATTTGGGTACTTAATCAACTAAGTTTAATTATGACAAAATATTATTAAATATTATTGAAATGGCTTTTTTATATTATTGTTAATCAAATTATTTATAATATACTATATATGTATAAAATATATTTAATATATTTGGCTCTTTATTAAAAAAATGCATTAGCCAAAAATCCCTACTCTGTGGGTGGCTGTATAAATGTAGGTTTTATGATCTTTCAAACTAATAATGTGAAACAAGCCCGCAAAACTACGCTGAACGCTTTGGGTTTGTGATAGAATAAGGTCTAGTTTAAGAACATTACGGCTTTTACATTTTTTATCCTCAAACTTATTAATTAAATGTGTTGATTAAAACTAATGTTAATCACTTGTGATCTAACCAAGAAAAAGCATCTTGACATCAGGTATAAACTGGCCCTGAGAGTGATTATGAGTGCAGGGTTTACTGCAATAACTAGTTCTAAATGCCAGTGTGTTTAATCCACAGGCACCGGAATGATGGTCCAGAACAGTTCAGGCAATTGGAGGACCCCCAGCTGGTCTCTTCTGCTGTTCACTGCGCTCGCTCTCATTGGCTTATCAGGACTGTGATGTGGGCATTTCTTCTGAACGCCACAGAGGATGGAGCAGGTTTTCCTCAGAAGGGCAGGGGGCAGGGCGGGTGGTTCAGGGGGTTTTCATGAGGGATGGAATGTGAGGAGTGGAAGATTCTTTTGTATAAAAATGCTTTTTTACAAGAATGACTGGTCGATGTGGGAGACTTTTTGATTGTGTTATAATTTTAGACGCTTGCCTTATGGAAACTCAAACGTGACAGTGGTCATGTCAACATTCGGTTGTAGTTTCTAAAATACAACAACAACAACAACAACTCTGTTTGGTGTATAAACTCATGGATGTATTGTTGACATTTCCAAACCCTTTTTAAAAAAAAAACGACTTCATTGCAGCAAAAATGTTTACGGTTTTTATTTAATCTTTTAAGATTTCATTTGTATTTGTTTGGGTGTCGAGGAAGCAAGGGTGAATCATGAATTTTCTTAACATTGTTTTGTATTGGTGTTGGATGATTGTCGTTGTGTTCTAGTTTTGACAGGTGAAAGGCAGCGGTACAACAGAAGCTCAGTTTTGTTTAGTCGTTAAAGTGGGCTTGCCAAAGTTATCGCTTCGTTATCTCACTCAATATTATTGCCTTTATTCGTTGCCTTTTTTCTCAATGATTACATAAAAATGACGTCCATAGGTTGATGCTTTCTTTCTTAGCACATTACAAGAGCGAAACACTGGACATTGAACAAGACCGATGATAACACTCATGGACAAACACGTTAATAATTATCCTATAATATCATCATTTATTATAAGGTATTGTTTTCCTCCAAGGACTGAATGGTGATTGTGAATGGCTCAATCTTTTGGAGGCTGCCTCTCATGATGGAAACATAATCATACTTCGGGTGACAAAGGCCGTTTGGCTTAAAGAATTAGCATACACGTGTTTTGATAATGTGACATTAGACTGATTTGAGGGTCACAGGGTCGATTGTTTGGCGGTACTGACTGCTTGAGACCCCTGGTCCAAAATTCAGAAATACATGTTAGAAGACATTTGTTATTTAAAAACCTATATATTTTATTGTATTTATTTTTTTAAGTTTTATTTTATTTTTATATTTTATCTGAAATTTAATTAGCCAAATATTTCTTGACATTTTGACTTGCAGTACTGTGGCATTACCTATGAAAGTACAAACGGTGTAGCAGGTCATATCTGGCAGTATTCAAGTTATTAAGCAGATGCTAAATCTCATTTAGATCAAGAAGGTCAAAGTTTCACTTAATTTCATTAGTGCCTATTTAACTGCTTTTCTTTAAAGTTCTAACATCTTTTCTATTTAACACTTGTATTTAATGTATTTAATTTTTCAATTTAACATCAATTTGTTACTGTAAATATATACATTTTCTGTGTACGAGGAGTGATTGACCATTTGAGCTAATTAGTTTTTTTAAATACACTACCTGACCAGTCACCTATCCAAGTTTTAGGAACAACAAATAATAACTTGACTTCTAGTTGATTTAGTAACAAAAGTGGATTATGTGAAAGACAAAGGCCTCAAGATTACGCTTTATTTTCCAAACTGAAATATGATCATGCCTCGATTGCTTTGACAAAAGTCTTTTCACTCAACAGAAATAATGTACAGTATAGAATATAAAGTCATGGTGCAGTGGAAAGATAATTAATATTGTGTATGACTCCCATGAGCTTGGACGACTGCGTTCATACATCTCTGCAATGACTCATTCATTCATTCATTTTCTTTTCGGCTTAGTCCCTTTATTAATCCGGGGTCGCCACAGCGGAAATAACCGCCAACTTATCCAGCATTTGTTTTACGCAGCAGATGCCCTTCCAGCCACAACCCATCTCTGGGAAACACATCCACACATTGTCATTCACACACATACACTACGGACAATTTAGCCTACCCAATTCACCTATACCACATGTGGGGGAAACCGGAGCACCCGGAGGAAACCCACGCAACCACAGGGAGAACATGCAAACTCCACACAGAAATGCCAACTGGCCCAGCCGGGGATCGAACCAGCGACCTTCTTGCTGTGAGGCGAACGTGCTAACCACTCGGCCACCGTGGCGCCCCTCTGCAATGACTCAAATAACGTATTAATAAAGTCATCTGGAATGGCAAAGAAAGTTCTTGCAGGACTCCCAGAGTTCATCAAGATTCTTTGTATTCATCTTCAATGCCTTCTTCTTCATCTTACCCCAGACATGCTCAATAATGTTCATGTCTGGTGACTGGGCTGGCCAATCCTGGAGCACTTTGACTTTCTTTGCTTACAGGAACTTTGATGTGGAGGCTGAAGTATGAGAAGGAGCACTATCCTGCTGAAGAATTTGCCCTCTACTGTGGTTTGTAATGTCATGGGCAGCACATACTGTATCTTGATACCTCAAGCTGTTGATGTTGCCATTCACTCTGCAGATCTCTCACACGCCCTCATACTGAATGTCACCCCAAGCCATGATCTTTCCTTCACCCAACTTAACTGATTTCTGTGAGAATCTTAGGTCCATGCAGGTTCCAATAGGCCTTCTGCAGTATTTGTAATGATTGCAGTTCAACCGATGATTCATTGGAAAAATCAACCTTCTGCCACTTCTCCAAATGATCAACTAGAAGTCAAGTAATTATTTGTTGCTCTTACAACTGGGATCGATGACAAGACTTTTGTCAGGTAGTGTACATTTTCTCGATCACTTTCTTTATAATTATGTCAAGTAATGTCCATGGGATTTTTACTGTAAATTACAATTCGTAATCACTCAGTGGCATTTAAAACCGTTTTAGCAAAAAGCTGACACACAACAGCATCATCAGTAGCTTTATAGTGGTTCTAGTCTCAAACCCAGTAGCAAAAAACTACACTTTTTAAATGTATTAAAGTCACATTAGGACTACAAATCCCCAAAACTAGTGTCCTCTTGTTCTTTGTAGTTCAACTGTTTTGAATCACATTGAGTTCACCATGTATTTTTCCCCTCAGTACTTTATGTAGTTTGCCCTCTTGTGTTCAATAAGGGGCTTCACACACAACTCAACATTTTATAGCCGCTACATAACGTTTCCAAACGGACTGTATGTGCGCTTTCGTGAGTCAAATGGCACGCTAGTTTCACTCTGAAGGTCACTCAGGTTGTGATGTCAAGTTGTCTGTTTGATCTACCGTGTACCCCAGTTGTTGTAAAGGTTAAGCCTGTCCAGTGTGGACTGAATGTGAATAATGCAGCACTTGTAAATACTCTTCAATAATAAAACATTTTGACCGTATTTGAAGACACTGTGTTTATAGTCACTTCAATGTTGTGCACTCACACATACAGTATGGTTGAGTAATGACACGTCTGGAATTGCAGACAAGATGATAAATGATGCTTTGTGTTGGATTTTTATGAGGAACTGACAGATTAATTTACAATAATACATTTGTCTTGTCCAGGATATAGACTATAGATGATACCACATTTGACAGATCTAAACTCATTTATGTGTATTCGAAATAACTGTAAAAATCACTTCTCCAAGATGGTTATAAAATTCAAGATTTAAATTAATAAAATAACAAATACATAAATAAAAACAGGGGTGACACAGTTGTTAGCACTGTCACCTCACAGCAAAAAGGTCGCTGGATCGAGACCTGGCTGGGCCAGCTGGCATTTCTGTGTGGTGTTTGCATGTTCTCCCCATGTTTACCTGAGTTTCCTCCAGGTGCTACGGTTTCCCAAACAAGACATGCAGTATAAGTGAATTGAAATTGGCTAAAATAACAAAAAAAATAACGAATAAACTAAATTGTCCGTAGTGTATGTGTGCGAATGAGTCTGTATGGATGTTTCCCAGTACTGGGATGCAGCTGGAAGAGCATCTGCTGTGTAAAACATATGTTGGACAAGTTGGCGGTTCATTCCACTGTGGTGACTCCTGATGAATAAAGGAACTAAGCCAAAGGAAATTGAATAAAAATACGCTAATAATAATAATAATATTAAGAAGAAGAAGAAGAAGAAGAAGAAGAAATACGTAAAAATGAAATATCTGAAACTAGCTTATCTTAATTTGCTGGGCATGGCTGGTTCATGCTATGATCCAAAAAAAAAAAAAGAATCACAATGAAATTGGTCATTAACTGAAACCTTGTGATTTTATTTTAATTGCCAGGTGTTTTAAATGTATGTTGTCCAATTCATTAGAATCAATCTCAATCTGTTCAAGTTGAGTACTAGTCGGCTCTAATAACCTGGTGGTTAAGTGTTCCGACATATAGCACCATGGTGCTCAAGGCGACCTGAGTTCGATTGCCAGTTCCAGGTCCTTTATTGATCCTTCCCCTCTCTCTCTCTCTCTCTCTGCTCCCAGTGCTTTCCTGTCTCTAACCTAATCCCAATAAAGAAAGGTGAAGAAGCCCTAAAAAATAATTATTAAAAACAATGGAATGCGGGCGCCACGGTGGCCTAGTGGGTAGCACGATCGCCTCACAGCAAGAAGGTCGCTGGTTCGAGCCTCGGCTGGGTCAGTTGGCATTTCTGTGTGGAGTTTGCATGTTCTTCCCGTGGTTGCGTGGGTTTCCTCCGGGTGCTCCGGTTTCCCCCACAGTCCAAAGACATACAGTATAGGTGAATTGGGTAAGCTAAATTGTCCATAGTGTGTGTTTGTGAGTGAGTGTGTATGGATATTTCCCAGAGATGGGTTGCAGCTGGAAGGGCATCCGCTGCGTAAAACAAAATGCTGGATAAGTTGGTGGTTCATTCCGCTGTGGCGACCCCAGATTAATAAAGGGACTAAGCCGAAAAGAAAATGAATGAATGAATGAACAATGGAATGCTATTAGATTTAATAAATAATAATATGAATATGGTTTAACTCTATCTAGCTGTAGAAAAGGTCAGATACAATTAGTTAAATTCTATAAGATTACTGAATATTCGGGAATATTCATTTGATGCAGGTCTTTACACCACACAATAGATGAAATCCAATGTGTTTTAAATTAATAAGAAGAATTTAAAACACATTGGGTTTCCTGATATTATTACATAAATCTTGTTCTTATTTGTTTCATTTATGTTGACTAAAAAATATCAACCACATAAAGTTTATTAGTTCAATTATGTTAAAAGTATGTAATCCAAATGAATGGAAACCACAGATAGAGTTGGTTTAGCTTCTTTCTAGATGTATTAACTGTTTATTACAGTTTTTAAGGCTAACTGTTTAATGCTGTGCTAGCTTATGCGGTGTTTGTAAAGTGCCACTATATTGCAAACACGGGGAGAACATGCAAACTCCACACAGAAATGATAACTGACCCAGCCGAGGCTCGAACCAGCGATCTTCTTGCTGTGAGGCAATCGTGCTAC
>CAIGQQ010036980.1:330391-361555 GCA_903798035.1 Danio albolineatus | reverse complement strand
ATATATATATATATATATATATATATATATATATATATATAGTGGTTTTTTTCTATATAAATATAAACAAATATTTGATATAATATAGTCATGCAGATATTTATATACACAAAAATATACATGTTTCCCAGTACTGGGTTGCAGCTGGAAGGGCATCCGCTGCGTAAAACATATTCTGGAATAGTTGGCGGTTCATTCCGCTGTGGTGACCTCTGAAATGGAGATTAAGCCGAAAGAAAATGAATGAAGGAAAAATATACACAGTACGCACAAATATATTTAGAAAGTATGAACTTTTATTTTGGGTGCGATTAATTGTGATTAAATGTTTGACAGCACTAATTTAAATGTAAAAGTTATGTAAATAAATTAGTTTATCAATGGAACCTCATTACTCATTTTAATTTGATGTGCACACCAGAAAGGGACAATGACTTTGTAGTCAGACATAGTATGGTGTTTAAAATGCTCTTTAAATGTAAATCCCTAGCTGCCAACAAGAGTTATTGAAACAGCACATGTGCTTACTGTACGCCCCTCTTTGCACTTCAGATACATTAACGTGGTGGCGACTCCAGAGAACCGCAAAGCTTTCATCCGCAATGCATTATTGTTCCTGCGGCTCCATGAGTTTGATGGCCTGGACATTGACTGGCAGTATCCTGGTCATAATGGAAGTCCACCACAGGACAAGCAGAGGCTGACTACATTCCTCAAGGTGAAGAAAATATGATGCATATTCACTTCCAACCGTAATGCATTTGAATTCAGCTCTGACAGTTTGTGTTTACTGTGTGGTCTTTCTCAGGAAATGAGAGACGCTATTGAACAAGAGGCCATCGACACAAAGAAAACTCCTCTGCTTCTCTCCATCAAAGTGTCCGCCATCAAAAGCACTATTGAAAATGCTTACGAGGCCAAAGAAATTGCAAGGTAAGTTCACATAGAAATCTGATAGATGCAAATCACATATTCTACATACAAAATCATGTTGGATTTCACAGATATAAAAAATATATGTACAGCTGAAGTCAAAATGATTAGCCCTCCTTTGAATTTTTCTTCCTTTTCAATATTTTGTTTAATGGAGCAGGGACATTTTTTACAGA
The DNA here is from genome assembly GCA_903798035.1 of Danio albolineatus. Taxonomy (NCBI): domain Eukaryota; kingdom Metazoa; phylum Chordata; class Actinopteri; order Cypriniformes; family Danionidae; genus Danio; species Danio albolineatus. Next base: position 360,446 of record CAIGQQ010036980.1, on the reverse strand, counting down.
ATTTCCAATTATATAATTTTTTTATGTGATTTAAAATAAATTGCCCTTTGAATACTAGTATCTTGTAAAAAAAAAAAAAACTAGTAGAAAATTATGCAGCCTGCTGTCTTAATGGTTTTATTAAGAAAAAAAGGTTGAAAAAACAAATCTTTCAGTTAAAAGTCCCTTTAAAGTCATTTCACTTGGCGGTCATCTTTAAATCACCTCTCGGGCAGTATGCTCGGGCCTTCTGTCTGAATGGGGAAACATCAAATTCTTCAAAACTGTTTGCCAAGTTTATGACTGCATTACTTATTTGGAATCACCAATAAACTTAAACAACAATCGTCATATAAGTTTTGTTTCTAAACATCAGAATCAAACAAAATCTGCATATTTTCAGGTTGCCCGAGCTAATGCGCATGCACACTCGAAAGGAACGAAATCACAACACCAACCTCATTTATGGCCGTGTTACACATTATCATCCTCTGGATAATGCTTTGTCAGAAGGTCTTGAAAGCAACACTTTGTTTACAAGTTTGTGGGCGTTTGAGTAGTTGCTGTCATGTGATGTGCGCTTGGCAGGACGGACTGTACCTCGCGTTCATCTCATACAGATTACAAAACCAAAAACCTTTTGTTTTCAATTGCATTCAATTGCAATGTGTTCATTGTCGTAAAAACACACGTCTGGTCTGAGCCTCTCCCCGGAGAAACCAAAGAGCTTAGAATCTAAGTAATTCTATGCTCTTTGGAGAAACGTCAGTCTATAGTGATCACTGATTGGCTCCTGAACTAGTAGGCGGGGCTTCATTCACCATATTGGCCATTACACTTTTCTCCATTTAAAACTATACTAGTGACACATCTTGTTCTTTTATAGTCTTTGATAGCACTTGGGGAATATTTGAAAAATAATTTTAAAAAATGACAAGAGTACTGTATATATATGCAACATATATTTCAAAATATTGCAAAAATGGCAGTTTACGTATATTTATGTTCAAGCAATAAAATTACAAATATACACATTCAAATATATTAACAACAGTTTAAAATGTATGTTCATATATGGACATATATCAAATGTTCCTATAGCTATAGTCTATGAAACATTGCCCTTTTTGTCTTTATAGTTTGGTGGACTTCATAACCATCATGTCTTATGACTATCATGGCCACTGGGACCCCATAACAGGACACAACAGCCCTCTTTTCCGTAGCTCCTTTGACACCGGAAGCCTGGTTCACCACAACATTGTAAGATCTAAACCTATGTATTTTAAATCCATCAATTCAGAGCATCAGTTTTAATCTGACATTCATTTCTTCCTTCATCAGAATTCATCTCTGGAGTTCTGGCTTGGCAGTGGAGCTGCTGCTGACCGGCTGCTGCTGGGTTTACCTACATATGGACGCACATTCATGCTCTCCACTACACAAACTGGTCTCGGGGCTCCAGCCAATGGTCCCGCTGATGCCGGCCCCTACACACGTGAAGCAGGCTTCTGGTCCTATTATGAGGTTGTAACATAGTGTTTTTACGTATAAAACAAGCACTCTCAACATTTGTTTTAGAAACTAAGTCTTACGTCACCAAAAAAATGTGTATATATATATATACAAACAACACCATTATTAGGTTTTAATTTATTTAAAGTACATTAAAACAGGAAACAGTTATTTTTATGTTAATTAAAAACTGGTGTATTAGCTTCTAAAAACTTCAGTTTTGCCTATTAATTAAACATAAATATAGTTAATATATAATAATAATTTATAAAAAAAAATTAAATATACATTTTAAAAATGCTTGTTTGTTAAACAGAATAGTAAAATAATAATACTTAATGATAATAATGATAAATTATACATAGAAATATTACTAATTTTACAGATGAAATAAATTTAGACATAAATGCAGGTGAAATAAATTCAAAAAACATATTCAATTCAATTCATTATTATTTCTATAGCGCTTTAACATAGAAGTTCTAGTTAATTGAAACTGTGTCAGTCCAGTTTCCAGAGTCGAAGTTTCGTTTAGGTCAGTTTAGTTTAATGCAAATGTCACTGCTGAAAACCCAAACACTAAGGGCGAACTCACACTATGTAAAGTTGCCTTGAACCGGGCTGAAGCACGCTTGTACCCCCTCTCGTCTCCCCCAACGCACGGCACTCACATTGCATTCGGGCTTGAGCACGCTTACGTCATCGATGATGCGCAGTCAGTTTAAGGAGCGCTCTCGCTCAGCACAGTGAACACTTCTTTATATTATTATACCGTTTTAGTCGTTTGATATGCAGTGACACGCAGTCAAATATTTCGCCGAACAGATCAGCCACTTTTGACGCTCATGAACAATCATAAAGTCCTTGTGCTGCAGGAATTAGGAGGTTTGCTAAAGGTGCAGCTGTGATGCAGTGAGGGGTTTTCGTCTTTAATAATCTACAACAGTATGCATTCATTAAACAGTAAGAATGATTTATAAATTTGTATCACACAGTCCCTTAAAAGGCACGTCTCATCTTCAGTTCAGGCTCAGGCACGCTTTGCACTCACACTACAAGCATACCATGTCTGAGTCCAAGTGAACCGCGCTCTGGCACACCTCTTGCAGCTGGGCCAGGGCCGGCCAACTGAACCGCGCCTGAGCTCCATTCAGAGCAAATCAGAGCCCTAAAAAGCAAGTCCAACAATGCACAGCTCAACAAGTCCCAACCAAGGAAGCCAGTGGAGAGGAGCAAACTTCACCAATCGACGAAATTGAAGGGAAAAAAACACTCTTATAACAGCTATGTTAAATGACAAAAATATTTAAGCTGCAAATTAGAACTGACAGTAACAATTGTAATGTTGTCAAATTTTATTTTAATATATTTAAAGATGCTGAATGTATGTTTTTGACTCGTTTTAAGCATAAAAATACCATATGTTTGCAGATATCAAAGCCTCAGTGGGTGTAGCCAAAATGTGATCTCCAGATGAAAGTATCATCTGTTTGAAATCAATACAACTATTACAAAATTAAGCTTTAGATGAGCTGACACCCGCTTCCGTTGGCGTTTAATCCTGGAACCTGCATGTCCATCAAGGAGGAAGGGCTGGATCAAAAAAAACCTATCCAACATTTTGCGTTTAGACAGCAATGCTCAGTTTAACCACTAGATGTCCCTCCTACTGACCTTTACTGCTCTTTAACATTTACACTGATAAACCAATAGGTGGCAGCTAATGATCGTCTTGAGTGAGTGACTCAATCATTCACTCAAAACATTCATTCTGAAACTAAACAAACAAGTCTCTCTACTAACGAGTCATTGAATCATTAGCTCAATAGATTTGTTCAGAAATTCTGATTTATCCAAGAATACCATTTCTAAACGTGTCTAAAGTGTCAGAAACCAGTACTTTATCAAACAAAACACAGTGTTTAACATAATTTATGTAAATTTTGAAAGACCAAATTTTATGGTTTTTCTGGTCCACAGATTTGCCCCATGGAATCAAGCGTCCCCATTCATTGGATCGATGAACAGATGGTGCCCTATGCAGTTCAAGGACGAGCTTGGGTTGGATTTGACAACCAAGAGAGCATTACCGCTAAGGTAAAATCAGCTCCTGTTTCCCAACAATGACAGGTTTGACAGCAACATCTCTCTCAAAACTTATCTTGTATTTCCTCTTACAGGTGCAGTGGCTTAACTCATTAAAACTGGGTGGAGCCTCCGTGTGGACCTTAGATTTTGATGATTTTGCTGGCCGCTTCTGTTACAACGGAGCTTACCCTCTTGTCAACCATCTGCGCAACTCTCTGGGTAAACAATTCACAATGAAACTGCAGAACAGCAGCATATAAATATGTTATATGCTTCGTAGTAATACTGAATCTCTTGTCACAGGTTTCCCACCCAAGCCCACCACTACACCACGTCCCACCACAACCGCTGACCCCATCAACTCTTTCTGTGTGGGTAAACCAGACGGGCTGTACCCACACCCTACGGATGCCTCCAAATACTTCCACTGTTTCCGTGGAAACACATACCTGCAGCAATGCCAGCCTGGTCTGGTCTTTGTTGACGCTTGTAAATGTTGTGATTGGCCTTGAATGTAAGTCAATACAGCCGTCCAGACTTCAACTATGATGTATCACATTGTCTTCCATCTATCCAAGTTCATCATCTGAAAGAAACATAAAAAATAATGATAATAAAAGTGACTAATTTTTATGCATAGCAGTATGGAGTTCTTTGTAAAGTACTGGTTATATATTCACTCAAATCTAGTCTTTCTCTTGTCGTGCAGCAAAACTATGTCCTCTTGTTCCTTTCACTTTCAATAAAGATATTTATGACAATCTGACTTAAAGTGGTTGATCTGTAAATAATATATATCAAAGAAAAATATATATAAAGAAAACAAAGCTTATGTATGAACAGATTCATGAACATTTCACTAGTAATTAATTTTCAAAGACAGGACAGATTGAAAGGGTTATTAGGTCACTCAAAAATGATGTTTTCTGTTTGTTCTAACAATTTTAAAATGAGCTGAAATACAATTATAGGTCACACTTTATTTTGATGGTCCGTTTGTTGAATTTAAGTTACATTGCAACTAATTCTCATTAGATTATAAGTAGACTGTTAAATTGTGGTTAGGGTTGGGGTTGGGGGTAGAGTTAGTGTAAGTTGACATGTACTTGAAAAGTTTCTTATAGTCAGTAAAATGTCTGTTAAATGTCAGTATCAACAAATATTACGTAGACAGTCTACTAATACTCAAATGGACCATCGAAATAAAGTGTTACCCAATTATTGAGTTTTGTTTTGGGTTTTTTTTTTGTTTTGTTTTGGTAAACTTTTTGGTAAACTTTATTGTTTTATGCTTTCTCCACTCAAATATGTAAAAATTTAAAAGGTTAACTTAATTCCTTCAAATCGATTGTGTGGAACCCAGCTTTATTTTTACAGTGATGTTTAGCATGCACCTATCAAGCCAAATATTTAAGAGTTTCTATGAAAACAATCTTCACTTCTGAGGACAGATTAATTGGTATCTTTTATGTGGACCGCCGGGGATATAGCGTACAGTAAACTGTGTCTTTCTCAGATTAATAAAGTCATATTGTTCCCTCTGACATAATTATGCTTGACAAGTACAGTTATAAAATTACCCTGGCCACGTCATAAAATACAGACTGTTCTGATAATGTTACACAAGCACAAGGACCTAGATTTCTTTATTCTTATATTACCGCAGAGCTAATAAACTACCTGCAGATATCTGGGACACTTTGTTTTGGCTAGATTAGATACTTTTTTTTTTTAATGTGCACGTTCTCACATAAATGAGTATTTTTTATATATAATATTCAAGTAAATACTCATCCAGATATGGTATGAAAGAGTTTACAAAAGAATATACCTTTGATCTTTAAACAGATGCATATAAGTTCGTTATGCATTAAGGGAAATATTGATATCAATTAAATAAATGTCTAATTGGAAGTTGATATGATGTTTTTGAAAGAAGTTCAAAACTCTAATATTGTCAAATATTATTTTGGTTTACACTTTTAAATGCCTTATTTTTTATTCCTTAAATTCTATTTTGCGATAGAAAAGTAAATGACAGTACAATAATTTCAAGCATTTTTAATTAATAATACAGTATAGTATATAATATGGTTGCCCATGTAATGAGCATTCTCATTGAATGAGGCACAGTTAGAAATTAATGGTTTTGTGTATACTGTAGAGTGTTTGAAAGTGTGAGATTTTAACTAAACATTATATGTATATTAACTAAACATTATATGTATATCATTGTAAGACTTAAGTTTAAGTACCAATTAGTACTATTAACTACTGGCTTGTTACCTTCCTATGTTAAAGTTATTTTATTAGTACTTATAAAGTATTATCTTATTCTACATCCCTTCCCGATACCTAACCCAACTATTACCTCACTAACTAATTATCAGCAGCAAAGTAAGAGTTAATTATCTAAAACTCTTAGTAAATGGCCTTAATAGCAAGAATTGTACCTTAAAATAAAGTGTGACTCATGTAGTTTTTCAAGAAAAGATCAGGTTTACACATTTTTTTTTTCTGTTTATTGAAAACATTCATTTAGCAGCCAGGACTTCAATTTTCATAACTGTGACACTCAGAAGAATAACATTTTTGCAACATTATAAATGTATTTGATGTTTTTTTTTATTTTTTATGAACGCATCCGTGTTTATTTGGGAGTACTTTTCCCATGTGTTATCTTACTTTAATCCTTTACAACAATAATTTTAATCTGAGAATGACATTTTTTGCAACGTAAGAGTGAAGTATCCTACATAAGTATGCACACTATAGTCTTTTCATGATATAGCTTTTCATATCTTCTATCCTTCCTTTTTTCACACTGAAGTCATCGCATGGCAATGTTCCAGTGATAAGATATGAACAATACAATACTGATATTCTCTTTCAACATCTCCACAGCTTACTGCTTAATACAAACACCATTCTATATATTTATTCTTCACTATTGTATTAGTTTTGAAGAGAAGGTTCCACTCTGTTACAGAATGATGACAAAATCCAACACTGCAAGAGTTTGATGATAAGCACAATTTAACTGCCCACTGTTTGGTTTCGGTGTCCAAAACATCAGGAGGATATTATATCGATTCTGGAGTGATAACCTTCAAAGCACCAAACAGTTGATTATATGGTCCAGATAGCACAATTATCTTATATAAGACAATTACAACTGTAAAGATAAATTTCTTATGTAAGACTAATATTTAGAGAAGAATGTAACGCCATAAAAGTTTGATTTGCGGATTGCACGGAATCCATTCATTTACTGTAGATATCCAATCACAATAGAAATAATGAAGATCACAATACAGTTTCAATTACACTTTCTGTCTTCTTATCCAGTGGGAATTCAACAGCCTTTAATGTTATTTCATTTCTTTATTAAGTGTTTTCAATTATAGTGTGGTTTTTAACTTGTGTTTATTGCATATTGCCATTTCCTCGTTATTTTTTCAGAATTTTATTATATGGCAGTCTATCTGGGCTACTGTTATTTCACACTGTAAAAAAACATTTGTAACATTTATGATTGAAACCAACAATGCAGATGTGATTGCCTGAAATTTACCCTAAAAAAGTTTTATGGTAAACTGTCGTGTTTCATTAATTCATATTGTCAATACACCAATGTTTTGAAGTGTGAAATAATTATGCCTTTGTGTTCATTCATTCATTCATTAATTAATTCATTTTCTTTATTAATCTGGGGTCACCACAGCAGAATGAACCGCCAACTTATCCAGTACACGTTTTACTCAGCGAGCGCCCTTCCAGCTGCAACCCATCACTGGGAAACATCCACACGCACTCATTCACACACATACACAAGGGACAATTTAGCTTACCCAATTCACCTAAAGCGCATGTCTTTGGACTGTGGGGGAAACCGGAGCACCCGGAGGAAACCCACGCCAACACGGTGAGAACATGCAAACTCCACACAGAAATGCCAATTGACCCAGCCGAGGCTCGAACCAGCGACCCTGTGGCCTCGTCTTTGTGTTTTCTATGCATATTTATTTTAAATATGCCTATATATTTGATATTTTTATACACTAGGGTTGTTATTTGCTTGATTCTAATTGGTTGACAAATGTTTTTCTGGAAACCGTTGAAATAGTTCCATTGATAGGTTTACTGTAACCAAATTGTTTTATGTGTTTGATTTCAATTAACATCTGTCTAAAGATTTAGTTGCTGATTTGAGCCTCGGCTGGGTCAGTTGGCATTTCTGTGTGGAGTTTGTATGTTCTTCCAGTGTTCGTGTGGGTTTCCTCCGGTTTCACCCACAAGTCAAAGACATTTATAGGTGAATTGGGTAGACTAAATTGTCTGTAGTGTATGTGTGTGAATGAGTGTGTATGGATGTTTCCCAGTGATGGATTGCAGCTGGAAGGCCATCCACTGCATAAAACATTTGCTGGATAAGTCCGCTGTGGCGACCCCAAGATTAATAAAGGGACTAAGCAGAAAAGAAAATGAATGAATGAAGATTTAGTTTGATTTGTTTTAGATTTAGTTAACTACGGTGACCTTGATTTGACCTCATGTGTATGTACATTTTTATGCAGAGGTTACAGGATCTTGTGCTGAATTCATATCAGTGTACCAGACATTTTTTTTCTTCTTATCAATGAATTTAGTTTCACACTGAGGGCCAAAGGTATTTCAGTTCCACATGTTATTGTCATTTCAGTCCATAGTTTACAGGTGATACCGTATCTCTGTCCTAATAAATCATACCATATGGCCTAGAGACAACTCCCAATTGCTATAAAAACCCAGGGGTCCTAACGTTTCTCTTTACATTTTGCTTGCTTGAGGTACCCCAGGTATGTCCGACTGAAATTCAGCTCTAATTTGTATGCCTGCTATTAGTTTACATGTATTAACTGTTCTTCGTTTCTTACAGAGATACTGGAAGTCATTATGGGGAGACTCACACTTGTAGCAGGTAAGATGCTGGTATAATAAACACTAGGCTAGTATGATTTATTCTTATTGATCATTCATCAATATCATTGCTTATTCTAGGTTTGGGATTGGTGCTCTGCCACCTTGGTAAGTCATTAAGTATTTACTGCCTCATATTATCAGTATTATCATACTAATAATTGCTGGCATGTTGAAATTGGAAAGATTGCTATTGTTCTCCATGTGAAAATGTATTGTTAATGATTTTTTTTGTGTGTGTGTGTGTGTGTGTGTGTGTGTTTCCATAACCAGCCTTTTCCATGGAAATGGGCTGCTACTTTACCAACTGGTCCCAGTATAGACCTGGGATTGGAAAATACACTCCTGCAAATGTCGACCCTTTTCTTTGCACACATCTTTTCTATGCTTTCGCAATGATCAACCACGCCAATGAGCTCATCACATATGAGTGGAACGATGAGACTCTTTACAAGGCCTTCAATGAGCTCAAAAACACGTATGTATTTGGTAAAATCCCACACTTTCAGACACTGCACAGTATACACAAAACCATTCATTCCTAACTTTGCCTCGTTCAGATCATTATGGGCAACCATATTATATACTACATTATTAATTAAAAATGCTTGAAATTATTGTACTGTCATTTACTTTTCTATCGCAAAATAGAAAAACATTCATCTCATGTTTCGTGCTAGAATTTGTGCTCGGCTTTTGTGGACCGTAAACCCTGCCTACTTTAATTTGATTGCCCATTTCAAACGTGTAATGTGTAATGAAAAGTGATGTAAAATGCTTAAAAATAGGGAACATTTGATTCTGATACTAACTGGTGTTTAACTTATTTTTAAACCACTAACAATAAGAGTTGACAATAACAAAGCCATTTTGTGCTTTAGCTCAACATGCTAACCTCAGACCAGATACCACATGGCATGTCTTAATTTTATGTAGTTTCATCATATTATAGTTTTCAAAATGTGAATGAGACATTAGCTTAAATATCACAAAAACACTATAGGTGGATTCAAAACATTTTGTACTCATTAATTAGATGACGAAAAAAGAAGAAATGGCATGCCTCTGCCTTTCAGAGTTTCCCACCAGAGGAAGTGACATCACTTGGAGCAAGTCACATGCCATTTCTTATCAGTGCTTTAAAGGTTACCTTTTTATAACAGATGTTGGCCAGAACATAGGGAAAGAGACTTTTTTTATCGTTATTTCTGAAGTTACAAATGCAGAAAAAAAATGTTTCGTGCAAATATTTATTTAACTTAGTAAAGTAAACACAAAAATGATGAAAACTGGACTTAATTATTTCATGAAAATTGAAGATGAATGTATGATTCATAAGGTGGAGACAATCAAAAAATAGGTAAAATGGAGGTAAGAAAGTACATTTTAAAGACAAAATGTCTCTAATTACAAATACAACCATTACATTTAGAGGTAACTTGATATAATTTTTTCTTATTACTCAAAACTGTGTCATTAATTGTATAAAGTTTATCGCAGAGACGCAAATCTAGAATCACACATTGTTATTTATCTTAAAATTCTAAAATATTTATCACAATTATCCTTGCAGAAATCCCCATCTTAGAACTCTTCTGGCTGTTGGAGGATGGAATTTTGGTTCCACACAGTGAGTATTCTCTATGAACATGATCAAGGGTTGTTGTATCTTGTGAGATGAAATCCTAAACATCTAAAACTCTACCATAATTTCATCTCAGGTTCTCCATCATGGTGTCCAGTGCTGCAAACCGTCAAACATTCATTCAGTCTTCCATCAAATTTCTGAGAACTTATGGATTCGATGGTATGGACTTGGACTGGGAATATCCTGGATCAAGAGGAAGTCCACCTGAAGATAAACAAAGATTCACTCTGCTGTGCAAGGTGGGTTTGATTATTACCAAAGGCCTGTTATGGTAACATATTGGCACACTTTCTTTATTTAATTTGTTTTCATGTCTGTTTTTCTCTTTGTAGGAACTCCTTGAGGCCTATGAGGCTGAGGGAAAAGCCACTGGCAGACGCAGACTGATGCTGAGTGCTGCAGTATCTGCTGGCAAAGGCACAATTGATGATGGATACGAGATTGCAGAGATTGCCAAGTAAGACAACAATGAATCATACTAGTTATATTTATAATATAATATAAGTAACATGACATATTTCAGACTCCTCCTGACATTCTTGATCATTTGATTCATCTCAGATACCTGGACTTCATCAACATTATGACTTACGACTTCCATGGAACTTGGGAGCGATTCACAGGACACAACAGCCCTCTGTACCAAGGCTCAAAGGATGAGGGAGACCTTGTCTACTTTAACACCGTAAGCACTGAAACTTACCTAGTATATTCACTCTCTCAAATGAATGCAAAAAAGGTCCTCCACTTTAAAACAACTTTCATCTTTGTATAGGACTATGCTATGCGCTACTGGAGGGATAATGGCACCCCTGTGGAGAAACTCAGAATGGGCTTTGCTACATATGGTCGCACTTTCCGTCTGACATCTTCAGATACTAGCGTTGGAGCTCCAGCTAGTGGACCTGCTTCAGCTGGAACCTACACTCGCGAGGCTGGATTCTGGTCTTACTATGAGGTGGGACATTAAGAACAGCCATTTTGTTCAAAATAATGGAATATCTTTATTTTAAAAAATATATTTTTTTCACAATATCTAATAATGCCAAACAATGTGTCCGTAGATCTGTGGCTTCCTGCAGGGAACAACAGTCCAGTGGATTGATGACCAGAAGGTGCCCTATGCCACAAAGAACAGCGAGTGGGTTGGGTTCGACACCAAGGAGAGTTATGAAACTAAGGTAATTCTGAGTCTTTACTGGACTGTCACTGCGTTTCATTGTCACTGTTTGTCAGAAACTGATTATCACCTCTAAATTCACAGGTCCGTTATCTGAAAGACAAGAATTTTGGTGGAGCTTTCGTGTGGGCGCTTGATCTGGATGACTTTGCTGGACAGTTCTGTGGTCAGGGGAACCATCCTCTCATGGGACACTTGCGCAATCTTCTGGATATTGGTATGAATATTTTCCAGTTGTCTTTAAAAGAGTTAAAAGTCTATTTATGAACATAACATAATGTCATATAAATACTTTAGATCTAAATCTACTGAAAAGTTTGTGGTTTGATTGGTCAGTTGTTGAAAATGGCATAAGCGTGCAGCCTTAAGTGTAAAGACGTTATCTTCTACAAAGATAAATGGCTCTGAATACAATTTATGGATTTTATGAAGTTTGTCTTGTATGGTGTTAATTTTCGTCGCTAGGTGGCGCTGTTCACACCAAGCTGTTCAGGCATTCTGTAGTAAAAGTCAAAATTGCCAAAATTCAAATATTGCACGGTTCAGTCACTTAGTGAGTCAAGAATTCTTAATAGACCCAGCCAAATATTTAAAAAGATATACGCATATTCATTCTATTTTAAGGTTTTTCTATCCAGTAGGTGACAGTGTCACCAAATTCACCAATCATGTGTAGACCTAACAAGTTGTATTTTGATAGTCTTTGCGGAAGTATTGAAACTGGTATGCAATAGAAAAAGCAAACTATATCATGAGAAGTTTTCAGTGGAAGATCCCAAAACCAGAGCTTGACACCAAAAGTATATAAGTACTGTTCAATGTAAGGTTATTTTAGAACCAAAAATGTTTCTTCTGGTATAACTGAAATCATAATTTTGGACCCTTTATTTTTAATAGTACAGCTAATACTAAAACAATGCTAAAATATCTTTTTCTCTCTCTCCAGAATTACCTCCTCTGCCTCCACCCACAACTGCCATACCTGGCCAAAGCACCACAAGACCCACCACAACCACCACCACCACCACTCATGCTCCAGGACCAGGATTCTGTAACGGGAAGCCCGATGGACTCTACGCTAACCCTGATGACCCCAAAAAATATTACAGCTGCGCTGGAGGCCAGACATATGTGGATAATTGCGGAGCAGGCACTGAGTTTGATGACAGCTGCAAGTGCTGTGGCTGGCCTAAAAACAAGTGATCACTAAAGGCATCTACAAACAGTGAAATGGGACACTGCAAATGTGAATAAGCTCACACAAATGAATCTAAACATCTGCAACTACAACCGTTTCATACAAAGGAAATTACTGTAGGCTGAACATAATTCTTTGTGCTTCATCTTTCCACCTGAATGTATTTTTAAAGCGTGTAATGCTTATTTTTTGTTGCTATTTTTTTACAAATCTGTTAACGTGACTGGTGCTCAACAATGACTTCCCTTCAAAGCAGAAAAAACTCATATAAATAAACAAAACTTGCAACCACCAACTGACTTTCTGATTACATTTGTCTTTTATTTGAAACAAATGATGGTATTAATAGAAAAAACATTATACAATTTGTGATGAACATGCCAAATTTAACAGCCCAGTATTTTGGGCGCTTAAAATGAGTTGATGGATTTTGTAATGGAAACCCAACAATAATAATCCAGATATTCATATAAGATACTTACAATTACAAATATTGGTTAGTTCAGTTTTTTGTTGACATTTATTTTATTAAAATGATTAGGCTACGATAATTATTTACTATAATTATTTCTAAGTTTAAACTTTAATTAGAATAGAAATGATAACATTCTGGTAAATATTTTGGTAACATTTTCATTACAAAAGCAGCATGATCAGATTACACGTAACTGTCACAAATTCATTACTACTTTAAAGTCAAGTTAATCAAGTGAAATGACAAACAAAAATGGAAACACATAACATTTCTCAGAAATGATCTTGAGACAGCCTGCATGGCAGACCTCATGCCTCAAGTCCAGACATACTCATACAGTACTGTATGTTTTTAATGGTGTATAAACACGTTGATCGTTTAGTTAAGTGTGAGTTGATGTTGAATAGAGTTTTAGTTTTATGATTCTATTGAGGCCTATTTATTTAGATATTTTTTTGTTGGTAAATCGAAGCAAACTTTAAGAAATTAGTGTAGGCATTGGATGCAAACCAGGCATGAAAACACATTCACAGCCATTTCATATCACAAAAACTGGGGTGATAGATTACTTTGTAACAGTAGCCTAAAAGTGACTTGTAATAAGACTGTGTAAATGTCAGCAAATACTGCATTTTCATAATCACTCTCAAGGTGTAGTATTCCTTTTGTATCGTTATTTAGCTTTTGGAGCAAAAGCGAAAAATCATAGTATTTTTTGACAGACATAATCGCCATCCAATCACTTATCCATGTCGATAAGTTGAATCCCGCCCACCCGCATCGACAGTTAGGCCCAATCCCAATTCTCCCCCTTACCCCTTCCCCTTACCCCTACCCCTCGTTTTGTGCGTTCATGTCAAGGGGTAGGGGTGTCCCAATTCTCTTTAGCTTGAAGGGGTAGGGCTAAGGGCAAGGGGTATACACCCCTTCGAACGAAGATTTTTCAGGACCACACTTCGACCCAATCTCAATTCTACCCCTTAGCCCTTCCCCTTAGCCCTACCCCTCGTTTTGCGCGTTCATGTCAAGGGGTAGTGGTGTCCCAATTCTCTTTAGCTTGAAGGGGTAGGACTAAGGGCAAGGGGTATACACCCCTTCGAACGAAGATTTTTCAGGACCACACTTAAAACGGAGGGGTAAGAAAATGTCCCAGAATGCACCTGCGACAGCGGCAGGATAGCTGAACCCTGAAGTTAGGAGATCCACTAATTAGTATTATTTGTCATTATTACGAACTTTTACGACAAACAAACATATGTTATAATTTATTCATAACCGTGTTCGTGTTTTACTGATATGCTTTTTGAAAAAAAAAAACGCAAAAAAAAAAACCCCGCTAAATCTCGCTATCTATAATCCAAAATCATAACTCATGTACAGCCGTCATACATTATTTTGACACACGATGACACTCGAATACCTTGTCAGTAATGTTTAGTGTCTGGGAATGAGCTTTTTACAGTGTCTGCTATAATGTTAATGTTATTTTCGTGTGTTACATACACCGCGTTCCAAATTATTATGCAACTGATATCTTTCTCTGGTTTTCATAATTAGTCAATGCAAATGACAGTCAGTATAATTTTCAAGTAATTAACCATTAGGCTATAATTCAAATTTTATTGAACAAGTCTCTTAATGATAACAGAATTTATTTTAAAAATAAAAAACTGAAAATGCACTGTTCCAAATTGTTATGCACAACAGAGTTAAAACATTTTATAGGTTGTAAAGAACTGAAAACAGGCATTTGCTGGATTTGCAGCATTAGGTGGTCATATTTACTGAAGTCAAAAGCTATTTCAATGGAAAACATCCGAACAAGGCAAGTTACATCTTAACATAGGACCCCTTCTTTGATATCACCTTCACAATTCTTGCATCCATTGAACTTGTGAGTTTTTGGAGAGTTTCTGCTTGAATCTGTTTGCAGGATATCAGAATAGCCTCCCAGAGCTGCTGTTTTAATGTAAACTGCCTCCCATCCTCATAGATCTTTTGCTTGAGGATGCTCCAAAGGTTCTCAATAGGGTTGTGGCCAGGGGAGGATGGTGGCCACACCATGAGTCTCTCATTTTTATGCCCATAGCAGCCAATGACACAGAGGTATTCTTTGCAGCATGAGATTGTGCATTGTCATGCATGAAGATGATTTTGCTACGAAAGGCACGGTTCTTCTTTATGTACCACGGAAGAAAGTGGTCAGTCAGAACTCTACATACTTTGCAGAGGTCATTTTCACACCTTCAGGGACCCTAAAGGGGCCTATCAGCTCTCTTCCCATGATTCCAGCCCAAAACATGACTCCGCCACCTCCTTGTTGACGTCGCAGCCTTGTTGGGACATGGTGGCCATCCACTACTCCATCCATTTGGACCATCCAGGGTTGCACGACACTCATCAGTAAACAAGACTGTTTGAAAATTAGTCTTCATGTATTTCTGGGCCCACTGCAACCTTTTCTGCTTGTGAGCATTGGTTAGAGGTGGCCGAAGAGTAGGTTTACGTACAACCGCAAGCCTCTGGAGGATCCTACACCTTGAGGTTCGTGGGACCCCAGAGGCACCAGCAGCTTCAAATACCTGTTTGCTGCTTTGTAATGGCATTTTAGCAGTTGCTCTCTTAATCTGACAAATTTGTCTGGCAGAAACCTTCCTCATTCTGCCTTTGTCTGCACGAACACGTCTGTGCTCAGAATCAGCCACAAATTTCTTCACAGTACGATGATCACGCTTAAGTTTTCGTGAAATATCCAATGTTTTCATACCTTGTCCAAGGCATTGCACTATTTGACGCTTTTCGGCAGCAGAAAGATCCTTTTTCTTTCCCATATTGCTTGAAACATGTGGCCTGCTTAATAATGTGGAACGCCCTTTTTAAGTACTTTTTCTTTAATTGGGCTCATCTAGCAAACTCGTTATCACAGGTGTCTGAGATTCATTTATGTGATCCAAAGAGCCCTAAGACACAGTACCATCCATGAGCTTAATTGAAAAACAAAAATAAATGGTGTTTATAACACTTACATTCAATTTGCATAATAATTTGGAACGCGGTGTAGATAAATATGGCCACGGAGTAAATGCACAGTACAGTTCCGATCTTATCGCCACATTAGATCGTTATGATAACATAATATATGCCTTCAGTGATTTCCTGAAGATAAACACCAAACAATAACACAACTGGAATAACTACAGCAGTCGTGATCGTCTGATCTCATATGAAGCAAGAAATCACGTTGACATATGATGACGTGTGCAGGTGTTGAAGTGCTGTCCCAATTCTTAGGGGTAAGTTTTAAAGCCCTTCCCCTTAACCCTCGGTTGTAAGGGCCAAGGGGAAGGGCCAAGGGGTAGGGGTACAAAATAGAATTGGGATTGGGCCTTAAAGCAGAGGGGTAAGAAAATTACCCAGAATGCACCTGCCTCAGCGGCAGGATAGCTGAACCCGGAAGTAAGGAGATCCACAAATTAGTATTTTTTGTCATTATTACGAACTTTTACGACAAACAAACATATGTTATAATATATTTATAACCGCGTCCGCCTTTTACCGTCATGCTTTTTAAAAAAAACACTAAAAAAAATCGCTAAATTTCGCGATCTATAATCCATAGTCATAACTCTAGTACAGCGGTCCCAGAACATTCTGACACTCGATGACACTCGAATACCCTGTCAGTAATGTTTAGTGTCTGAGAATGAGCATTTTACAGTGTCTGCAATAATGTTAATGTTGTTTTCGTGTGTTACATACATGTAGATGAGTATGGCCACTGTGTACATGCACAGTATAGTTACGATCTTATTGCCACATTTTATCGTTATGATAAAATAAAATATGCCTTCAGTGATTTCCTATTGATAAACACCAAACAATAACACAACTGGAATAACTACAGCAGTCGTGATCGTCTGATCTCATATGAAGCAAGAGATCGCGATGACATATGATGACGTGTGCAGGTGTTGAAGTGCTGTCCCGATTCTTAGGGGGAAGTTTTGAAGCCCTTCCCCTTAACCCTCGGTTGTAAGGGCCAAGGGTAAGGGCCAAGGGGTAGGGGTACAAAAATAGAATTGGGATTAAAAGTTTAACGAGGACGCCAAAGTGTGTGTGTGTGTGTGTGTGTGTGTGTGTGTGTGTGTGTGTGTGTGTGTGTGTGTGTGTGTGTGTGTGTGTGTGTGGTTTTTGTATTTGACTATAATAAATGAATGAACTATAGAAGGTATGTTGAAACAAACATTACAACAATACTTGATGTTTCTGTTGTCGTGTAATTGCTGAATGTTACAATCACGGAACATAAATTTGTAAACATGGCTAGGTTACGTTAAGTCACACGTTAGACACGATATTTCAGCAAAGCCATACAGTATCCGATTAGAAAAAAAAGTTAACTAGAGAGGAGTGTTTTAGTGAATGTATGCGCTAAATATTATTACGTGTTCATTTTAAATTGGTAGTTAGTTTTAAGTATTTATGGAATGGTATTGGAACAAATAATGGATTTGTAATGTGATGTTATGTGTATGTTGAACCTTGAATTTAACTATTGACCTACTTTAAATATCCTTCAGTTATACCAACTTTAAACATTCTTAATGTACAGTAAAATAATAACAATAAATAATCTAATCAAACTGAGCACTCACTTAAAAGTTCCAAAATACAAATTCTGATAAAATAAGCAACAAGAAAAGAAACAACATGAAAACTAAAGGTCAATCAATTCAGCGACTTCATAAAACTCCCCACTAAGCCTGCTAATATTGGCTGCCGATATGGTGCGTTTAGTCATAAACCTATTTTCTAACTGGGCTGTTGTACAGATGAGCATTATAAATTATGAAGTGATAGGCAGCCAGATTAAATTTATTGCCTCTTGCATCTTCTGTTTCTGTCCTGTTTATATGGAGACATGCTATTTATCTTGTATCCAAGACCTTTGATAACGTACCTTGATTAAAGGATGCTTTTATTGACTGCACATTTTGCATTTCTCTGTATCAGTCGACCCTGCAATAGCTGTTGTTAATTTATATTGACCTGTTAAAGGCCATAATGCAAGGAAATGCAGCATTTACAGAAAAAAGTTAAATATATAAATAATTAAATTTTTAAAATGAAGATATTTATAATCCAAGACATTTATGTCCACAACAAACATGCAGGTGCTTTAAAACATCTATAAAAGAGATCAAAAAAGAAATTCTTGAAGAATCAAAGCTTTCAATCATAGTCTTCTGAAGAGACACGTAATCTAAACTCTTCACAGTTACACAATTCAGGTCTTTTGATTGTGCCAGTGATGCTCCACCAATCCTCTTCTACAGTCTCTTCCAGCTCTTGCCATCGGTAAGAAGGTTCCAGATTATTAGAGCCCATTCAGCAGTTTCTTTCCACAAACTGTTCGAGCCCTCATTTCCAATCAGCTCATTCATATCTGAAATCTTATCCACAATCCCTGCTCCAAAAACCTGGATCTTCTCTCCTCTCCTCCCCTTCACACCACATGACAACCTCAAAGCATTATGAAATTCTGACCCTGCCTCACACAAGTGAGTGGGCTTGACAAACCACCTGTAGAAACACTCTTCTCTCTATGTCCACCAGACACTTATAGCAGATCACACACCAGATGCACCGTTCGGTGCCGCACAGCACCGCGTACATAACAGCTTCAGCAGGTCACACACAAGATGCGCCGTACATACCAGCTTGAAGGTATAATTCACTCGCAATTACTTGCGGGTTCTTCAAGATGGGTAACTTAAAATCAATTATTAATTTTGTGTTGTTTATAGCTGAGTTTTGAACATTAGTCAATTAAAAGAATCTGCACTATGTTTTAGTTATATTGTCTTTTGTATCTGTTGTCTAGGCAACTTGTTACATGTAGCAATATTATATATTTAGCTAACGTTTGCTAGCCTGTTGATTCAAACGCCTTAAGTATAAGTTTAGTATAATGTATGTTATATATAACTTTATATAATGTTATTTAATATGAAACCATTCAGATGGCGCTCTGTGGTGTGGGAGAAATATTAACAGTGTCCAGTCCGCGGCGCCGGTGTGCGTACACTGATAGAAACCTATGTTTAGAATTCTAAAATACATGGAGCTGCGTGGCGCCCTTAACTTACTTTACTTAACTGTGTATTGTTTAAATGTACTCGCCTTCCATTATGTTAGTGGCTGCTTTTGTTCCATTGACTTTCATTATGACATTTTTTTGATTGCAAAGTCATGACACCATGTAATCATGTATTTATGTTGTTGGTGGTTTTTCCTGTTGGGAAGATGTACAGTTTTTAGTTGTTTTTAATTGTTGATCAACAATTGGCACCAAATTTGGCCAGAGTGTATTGTTAAGTTTATATAAAAAATGCAAAGCATTCTTTCAAAATATGTGTCAAAATAAGATTTGTCACCAAAATTCATTGCATTTGCTGAAACACAGAGAAAGTTGTTGCCTTGCACAATACTGTTCTGTCTCATGGATAAGTACTTGTGTAGTGTTAGACTATGTGTGAACTTAAGTATTTAATTAATGATTACCACTCCAGTATGTTAGATATGTATAGGTTTAAAATAGCTCTTAAGTCCAGTGTTGTGTTCATATTTATGATCGTTTATTTATGCAACACCGTGGTACTGCTAGACATGGCATTTTATTCCAGTATGTTCACACATGAAGAGGAATGACAATAAAGTTCAACTTGACTTAATATCATGGTCTACTAAACTAATTTTGGGTGAATAAACTTCAGTATAAGATCGGAAATGTCTCAGATTTAGAAAAAATAAACCTTCAACAAAATTATTTAGGAGTTTTTAATAGGGTTGCACATTACTGGGAAAATATGCAATGATGTTGACTATTGCAATAATAATATTACTTGTGATGTAACCTTTCTCTAGACAAATATAGACATATAGAGAAATCAATTTTTATTATCTATTTTTAGTGATCACACTAAAATAAACAGGAAATATATACTTTTCTGAAATTATGAAATATTTTTGACAATAGTTTTAACTTTAAGTATTTGAATTAGGTAACTGAAAAAAGCTTAAAAATACAGGGTACATCATCAGTAGTGTAAATCAAACATTTGGGATTTCATTGTAAAGCTTATTTAGAATCTTTGACAAAAACTTGATTCTTGATTTGTTTTTAATTGAGTCATTCATGCATCCAATGATATACCTCATGTATGTGGTTTTATTTTGCACATCCAGCATAACGACTGAATACTTTTAGAACTAAGCAAGGCAAATGATTATTAGACTTATTACCTTATTTTTTAAGTGGTATAATGGCTCTAAATTTGGCCTGTTCATCCATATTTATGCAGTTTTCATTTGCATTTAAGGTGTTGTTTTTATTTCGAGTTTGTGGAGCAATGAGCTTGCATTAAAAAGAAGACATTTTTCTCAGACAGATTTCTCCTCAGATGATGTCAGTTTATTATTTCGTAAGCAAGGAGAAAACAAACAAAAAAACTTTTTGTCAGTCATTTAAAAAGAGGTACTTGCACTTACAGTATGAACGTCACCAAGATGTAATGAATGCATAATACAATCTAGTAAATAAACTTAGGTTACACTAATGTTATTATACATGAAACAGTTTGCTGTCATCTGATGGCTTAAGCAAATTTGTAGTGTCTTGTTTTACTATTTGCAGATTTTTTTTTCTGAAGGTTCTAGAGTCATGATCACTAAGGTTTGGGCCAAACACAACAACTGCAGCTGTCATCAAACACGGTGCCTACAGCACATTTTTCCACGAAGGTATGACCACCAGCGCAGCTGTAATATTTGTTGGGGTCATCAGGGTGAGCATAGAGTCCATCGGGTTTTCCGTTACAGAATCCTGGTCCTGGAGCATGAGTGGTGGTGGTGGTGGTTGTGGTGGGCCTTGTGGTGCTTTGGCCAGGTTTGGGAGTGGTGGTTGAAGGCATTGGAGGCAATTCTAGAGAAGAAAGAAGTGCATTGATAGTCATTAGTTTATCAAGTGCATCCAGTGATGCAAAAAATGGGTAAATATTCATACCAATATCCAGAAGATTGCGCAAGTGTCCCATGAGAGGATGGTTCCCCTGACTACAGAACTGTCCAGCAAAGTCATCCAGATCAAGCGCCCACACGAAAGCTCCACCAAAATTCTTGTCTTTCAGATAACGGACCTGTGAATTTAGAGGTGAAAATCAGTTTCTGAGAAACAGTGACAATGAAACGCAGTGACAGTCCAGTAAAGACTCAGAATTACCTTAGTTTCATAACTCTCCTTGGTGTCGAATCCAACCCACTCGCTGTTCTTTGTGGCATAGGGCACCTTCTGGTCATCAATCCACTGGAGTGTTGTTCCCTCCAGGAAGCCACAGATCTACGGGCACATTGTTTGGCATTATTAGATATTGTGAGCATTCTTTTTAGATGAACATATTCAATTTATTTATTTATTTATTTTTAAAAAATGTCTGTTTTCAATCTCTTACCTCATAGTAAGACCAGAATCCAGCCTCGCGAGTGTAGGTTCCAGCTGAAGCAGGTCCACTAGCTGGAGCTCCAACACCAGTCTCTGAAGATGTCAAACGGAAAGTGCGACCGTATGCTGCGAAACCCATTCTGAGTTTCTCCACAGGGGTTCCATTGTCCCTCCAGTAGCGCATAGCATAGTCCTGAATAATGAGGAAAGTTGTGTTAAAATTCAATTGTTTTGGGTGTTTTTTTTGCATTCATTTGAGAGAGTGAAAATTCCAGGCTAATTATGATAGTGTTTCAGTTCTTACAGTGTTGAAGTAGACAAGGTCTCCCTCATCCTTTGAGCCTTGGTACAGAGGGCTGTTGTGTCCTGTGAATCGCTCCCAAGTTCCATGGAAGTCATAAGTCATGACATTGATGAAGTTCAGGTATCTGAGATTAATCAAATACAAAAATGAAGACTCTGAAATATACATACAAGTGTTTTGGAAAATGGATTGAAGGATTGTTTCTCTTACTTGGCAATCTCTGCAATCTCATATCCTTCATCAATGGTGCCTTTGCCAGCAGATACAGCAGCAGTCAGCATAAGCTGGGGATTGCCAGTAGCTTTGCTCTCAGCCTCATAGGCTGCAACAAGTTCCTGCAAAAACATTATAATAAAAAGTTATTTAGACCATAAGTTACGAGTATGCTTCATGATATTTGCTTAAAAAGGCACTGAATCATAATCAAACCCACCTTGCACAGCAGAGTGAATCTTTGTTTGTCTTCAGGTGGACTTCCTCTTGCTCCAGGGTATTCCCAGTCCAGATCCAGTCCATCAAATCCATGAGTTCTCAGGAATTTGATGGTAGACTGAATAAATGTTTGACGGTTGGCAGCATTGGACACCATGATGGAGAACCTGAGATGAATTTAAGGTACAATCTTATATGTTTCTGTGTTTCATTTAAAAGGATACAATAATCCTGTATCATAGTTATAGAGAATACTTACTGTGCTGAACCAAAATTCCATCCTCCAACAGCCAAAAGGGTCTTAAGAGTGGGATTTCTGTGACGATAACGGGCATTTTATATATTTATATATTATAATAGTTCAAATTGAATTAACCACAGTGTTACTTGTTTTGTTTTCTATTAGTTTGGTAAGATATAATATCTGAATGTCATTTTTAAATCTGAAAGTAATACATGCCTGTTCTTGAGTTCATTGAAGGCCTTGTATAGAGTTTCATCGTTCCACTCATATGTGACAAGCTCATTCCTTTGGTTGATGATTGAAAAAGCATAGATAAGGTGTGTGCAAAGGTAAGGGTCCACATTTGCAGGAGTATATTTTCCAATTCCAGGTCTGTATTGGGACCAGTTGGTGAAGTAGCAGGCCATTTCCATGGAAAAGGCTAGTTATGGACACACATGCACAAAATTAGAACTAGTCTTTGCGTCTATCAATTACAATGATATATACAATTTAATATATAAAAAAAAAACATCAACAGTTTAATAAGTAGTCAAGGACTCACCGACATGGCAGAGCACCAAGCTCAAACCTAGAAAGCAAAATGACATTATGTAAATGATAAATATATAAAAAGAGATTTGTGTATTTTACATTTCACTCAGTGTATATCCTCTTTTACCTGCTATAAGTGTAAGTCTCCCCATTTTATTGCCAATTTTCTGTAAGAAAAAAAATCAGTTAATAACAAGTTAAGATGAATTTTTTAAATAGAAATTCTCCATTGGTTACATACCTGGGGTACCTCTAGAAAAATGTGAGGATGAACATCAAAACGGCAGGGCTTTTATAGGAGCTGGGTGTTGGCTTGGCCATCCTAATAAGGGATTATTTATTAGGATGGCATGAGATATGGTATCTCCAGTAAACTATGGACTGAAATGACAATAGCATGTGGAAATAATGAAATAAACTCTTGGACTATCCAGCACAATTTATGCGAAGCTTAATTTATAGATGATAGATAAGATTACACTCTCAATAGAACTGCCTGAAGTGCCAATATATCTGTTATTTTAATTTAGATTTTGCAGTAGAGTTTTAACATATATTATTAATGGACGAATGTTCAGCCCAAATTATATTTGTAGAGATTATAAGGTATTTAATTATAAAAACAGTTCTTGGCATTTGCACTTATATTAAAAGATGTTTTGTTTATCAAGTTAATATTGTGCCTGGATCACAGTTGTTTAAAAGTATGTATAATGCATATGCACATTTCTTTTAAGTTATGTTATGATATTATGCAGATAATAGGAACGACAGTGGTTTCAGCATTGGCACTGAACACTTGATAATATGCAATAAATACAAGGAAATAACTAGGATGGAGTGAAAGGTGCAGAGTGAAAATAAACATACAGAGTTTTATATGTAAACATATGTCTTATTTCTAGATGTAGTAATTATTAACGACATCTAATCTCTGTAAATAATTAGTATCTAAATGCACAGTTGCTACATTAAGTATAAAACTTTTATGGGGTCAAAATTAGGTGCAGAGGTCTTCTGCAATTTAATTATATAAGATGTTTTGATCAGCGAATGCAGGTGTTTGCCTGAAGTGTTAATGAGTTTAAAATATTGCACGGTAATAAAGGTGATGACTCATATGCACAAGAATGACTGATTTGTAGTCAAGAGACTCCATACACTTTGAAATTTAAATTGAAACTGAACATATAATTCTATATTATTAATAGAGAAAAAAATACTCAATCACATCTTAGTCTAAATAAACTTTTATGACAAAGTATAATAGCTGTCAAGCTGGATTTTGCTGACAGTATAGCATTCATATTTTATAGCTGAAAGTTTGTTGACAAACACAATGTGAAAACTTGACTATAAGCTTCATTTAAATCAACAAACCACAAATTGATTTTAAAAAACAAACATTAAATTATATTTGTGTTAATTCTCTATGATTACATATCCTATTTATGTGTACTCTATTTTCTTTAACCACAAATACACTTACTGGCCACTTTTTTAGGTACAACAGTCCAACCACTCGTTAACACAAATTTCTAATCAGTCAATCACATGGCCGCAACTCAATGCATTTAGGCATGTAGACATGGTCAAGAGCATCAGAATGGGGAAGAAAGGTGATTTCAGTGACTTTGAACGTGAAATAGTTGTTGGTGCCAGACGGGCTGGTCTAAGTATTTCAGAAACTGCTGATCTACTGAGATTTTCAAGCATAACCATCTCTAGGGTTTACAGAGAATGGTCCGAAAAAAAGAAAATAAACAGTGAGCGGCGATAATGTGGGCGCAAATGCCTTGTTAATGTCAGAGGAGAATGGCCAGACTGGTTCAAGCTGATCGAAAGGCAACAGTAACTCAAATAATCACTCGTTACAACCGAGGTATGCAGAAGAGCATCTCTGAATGCACAACAAGTTGAACTTTGAGGCGGATGGGCTACAGCAGTAGAAGACCACTCCGGTTGCCATTGTTGTCAGGCAACAGCAGGACAATAGATGATTGGAAAAACGTTGCCTGGTCTGCAATTACAAAAAAACACCAGCAAATTAAGAAACAATCTTCATCAATTTGACAGCACACCTGTTGCAAATTCTCACAACACAGACAATGGAAGAGACGCGCAGCAAATTGGTCAAAACACACAACAAAAGAAACGCGCAGCAAATTGGTCAAAACACAGACAACGGAAGAAACGCACAGCAAATTGGTCAAAAACACAAAAACACTTGCAAACATCCACATAACACAACGGAAATGTTTCAAGAGGACCTAAAAACATGACGGATCCAGCTGAGATACGGATGTGTTGTTATGCCATGACTGTTGTTCAGTGAAGTGATTGGTGGTCTTTGAAACGTGAGTTGTTTTTCGTTTATTTTAATATCCTGATTACAGTGACACATCCATATCTCAGCTGGGTCCATCATGTTTTTGGGTCCTCTTGAAACATTTCCGTTGCGTTATGTGGATGTTTGCAAGTGTTTTGACCAATTTGCTGCGCGTTTCTTCCGTTGTTTGTGTTTTGACCAATTTGCTGCGCGTTTCTTTTGTTGTTTGTGTTGTGAGAATTTGCAATAGGTGTGCTGTGAAATTGATGAAGATAATTTCTTAATTTGCTGGTGTTTTTTGTTATTGCATGTGCTTTCTTAAATTGCAGCACGTTAAGCTCTCTAGGCCACCATACGTGAGTCTCGATTTCTGCTGCGACATTCGGATGGTAGGGTTAGAATTTGGCATCAACAACATGAAAGCATTGATCCATCCTGCCTTGTATCAATGGGTCAGACTGCTGCTGGTGGTGTAATGGTGTGGGGGATATTTTCTTGGCACACTTTGGGCCCATTAGTACCAGTTGAGCATCATGTCAAGGCCACAGCCTACCTGAGTATTGTTGCTGACCATTTATGACCACAGCGTACCCATCTTCTGATGACTACTTCCAGCAGAATAACGCGCCATGCCATGTGAACATCATCTCAGACTGTTTTTTCTTGAACATGACAATGAGTTCATTGTGCTCAAATGGACTCCACAGTCACCAGATCTTAATCCAATAGGGCACCTTTGGAACAGCAACCTGAACAATATTTACAAAGAATTGTGCTTTAATTAATTTATATGCATTATTTTTCCAAGTGCACAGTTTAATAAATAATTTTGGAAACCTATTAAAAATGCACTCATATTATGCCCACTCTCATGTCATTGCACTTTTCTTTGTTCTTCATTTACAGTGTTTATTCATCTTTGTTGATGTTAGTTAATGCAAATAAAGTTGCTCATTGTAAGTTCTCACAGTTAACTTAGTCATAAATTAACAAGCAGTACTTTTTAATGCATTAGGAAATGTTAAACTGTTGTTACTGTACTATGAGTACTGTACATTTTACCAAATTTGTATTTGTGATTGAGAAAGAGAAGGGAAAAATAAAAATTGATCACAATCCTGTTCAAGAATTCAGTTTCTCATTCATTAATTAAATTAAATACATAAACTACTGCATGATTTTTCAAAATATACATGAGGAGAGACTGGTGAATTAAGTTTGATTTTGTGATTTAATTATAGCTTTAAAATAATTTGAAAACAAAACCTTTCTTTATTTGAAAGCATTGTTTGTATACTACAAAATCACAGGCAATCAGCATATATGTACACTGGTAATGGGCCAGCAGATCTATAGATTTTCATTTAAAATGCAGCATGACAAATGTAAATCTACATTATGCTTGTTGTTTAGTTAGTTAGAAAAAGTGTCTCCGCAGGCATTTATCAGTTTGACTTTATCAGTGTGATGACAAGTGCTGTAACTTTTTGAACTTGGAAAAGCTTTGAGCATGATTAACCGTCTGTACTGTCTGTAGATAAATGTTTGGGTGGCACTTTTGATGTGGGTGATAAGGTCCTTTTTGATTAAAAAATGCTTATTTGACCCTTACTCTATATCACATTATCTTAGCTAAACACTTCCATCACAGAAACTGCTTATGGAAAGATATTCAGTTCTGGATAGTCAAAACTGAAGAAAAAAATAAATAAAAAAAACAAAGCTTTCTGCATCAAGCTTTGAAACTTTTGACATGCTAAAAAATTGTTACTTAAACATCTACACAAAACATTGATGAAATTAAAATAGTGTTCCAACTGTAAAAAGCAATTAGTTTGCTTTACTTAAAGTGAGTACACTCATAGCTTTTGAAGCAATTAGTTGACTTTATACTTTAAAAAGTGAGTAAACCCATCGCCTTAAAGTTAAGGAAAGTAATTATGTGCATTATTATAAATATAGTCAAGTCATCTTATTTTTTCCAAGTTACAACCGATTTACGCAATTTTTAAAGTAAAGTCAACTTGTGGCTTTTAATGCAACAGGTTTACTTTTTAACTAACTGCCTTCTACAGTGTAGTAGTTTAATGATGGCTCGATAGCTTGATCTATAAAATACCAAGTTTGTTTGTTTGGTTTTTGCCATGATAAACAGTAAAAATGTTGACTGTTCTATTAAAAAATATATATATATTTATTTATTAAATTAATTAATTATTTTTTTAGGATTGAAACAGCCCATTGACTTTTGTCCTGAAGATTAATTTAGTTATACAACCCCAAAACAGGGTTGTGACAGTTTGGAAAACACGATTTAAAAAAAAAAAAAAAAAAAAAAAAAGAAAAAAAGAAGAAAAAAAATGGGATTTCTAGATTTACTTTGACTTGTATTTCATTGCAGGCAACACAACATCATGTTCCTTATTTTTATTTTTTAAATAAACATTCCAATTTTGGTTCTTGCAACAAATTTCTAAAAAGTTGGAACAGTAAAGCATTTACCACTTTGTAATGTTCTCATTCCTTTTCACAGCACTTTGAAGACGTTTAGGGACTGAAGACACCAAGTGATAGTGTTTCAGATGCAATTGTCCCATTCTTCCTGCAAACAAGTCTTAAGTTGGGCAACAATACAGGGTCTTCGTCGCATTTTACGAGTCAAAATGCACCAAACATTCTCTATTGAAGACAGACTGGGACTGCAGATAGGCCTGTCAAGTTTCTGTATCCTCTTTTTCTGCAATGTGCAGAATGTGGTTTAGCATTGTCTTGTTGAAATATTCAACAAAAAGGCTGCATATTGTGGTCCAAAATATGTACTTTTCAGCATTAATGGTGCCGTCACAGAAGTGCCAGTTACATTGTTTTAAATCATTATGTTTGTTGGCAAACTGGTGTTCCTCAATTTATTTTTGTTCATAAAGAACTAGATCTTTCTTGGATGCTGCTTTTGTACTAAATCATAATTACAATCACCTGTTGACATCATCAGTTTCAAATCACATCATCATTTACCAATTGGCCTGATTACTAGCCCTAAATTGTGTCTGTCCCAACCCTTTTTTGGAATGTGTTGACAGGAAAGCATGCATATTTATAAATGAAATGAAATTCAACAGACAAAACATGAAATATTTTTCTGTTCATTTTGTCTGTAATAAAATACAAGTCGAGGTAAATTTGAAAATCCCTACTTTCTTTTTTTATTAGCATTTTCCACTGTCCCAACTTTTTCTGATTTGGGTTTGTATATCATCCAGTGTAACAAGACCAAGAAGCCTTTCTAAAGCTATATTAAAACATGTAATCATTTGACAGCTGTTGACATCATCAGAAGGGTCTCTGAGGACCCTGCAGCCTGGAACATAAGCTGTAGTAAAAGGTTTTTTTCCATTCAGAGTGATCTTTTCATCATTCGGTGTCATGCAAATTCTTTGTTACAATACAGTATGATCCATTACACTAAATTACAGTATCAATGTACAGGGTCTTATTTATGCTAGAGTCAAATGAGGAATGTTTGGCATTGACAAATATAATAAAATAATAATGTATTATATTAAGTAATATAATATGCAATTTTGTATTTGTTATTGATGTATTTTAGATGTTCATGTAAACAAAGTTTCTCTGGACCATCAAAAAGTAATTCTAGAGCCAGTATCAAAAGATGCACTCTTATCAAGGAGCCCGGGGAGGTTTTGTGAATTTCAAGAAGGGTAAGTAATACCTTTTCCAAGATGACTTAAGCTGACAGTGATTCTCCTGTGCACCCAAAAATACACATCCTGATAATGTCAATAATATTGGATAACAGGAAGTGTTCATGAACATAGCTGCAAGCTGAAGTTATGCAAGAATGTCTGAGCATCAAAATAATAGAATGGAATGTTTATTTTTCAGCATCTGCTTTGCTGTCAGGAACATTATTAAAACTGTTTAATGTCTAATGATACAAACATTGCAATATCAATATTTTGGCAGGATGATAGTCAGTGTAACACTGGTTTAAATAAGCAAAACATATTTTTATGTAAAAATGGAAACATCCTTGCTGCATAAAATAGTATGCAAGTATGTTAATAAATAATACATTTGCTTTAAGGACATTTAAAATAACGGTTATGTTGGGGCTACAATTTGATCCATAAATAGTCTTTTTTATTATGTCATCAAATGATGCTTATTCTACATATGCCTGTCAAGATTATTGGTATACAACTATAACTATACAACTACACTGTAAAAAAACTCCCTAATTTTACAGAAAATCTCCATATATTTTTAGAAGTAATTTTTTGTCATTTCAAATTATATTCAAAACTTAGTAAAATTACCAACAATCTCTCTAAAATAAGAGTTTGACTTTCATTTTAGGTACTTTATCATTAAAGACAAGTTACTGTCTTTTTATACAGGGAAATTATTGTATTATTTATACAGTATTTTTCTGTTTTTTTAAATTACATTCAAAACTCCATAAAAATTACAAACAATATCTGTGAATTAACAGCTTGACTGTTATTTAATGTTTTATATAATTAATGACAAATTACAGGAATTTGTCTGTTTTTTTAAGAACATTTTAAATTATGTAAAATTAAAGTAATAAATTGTATCGTAAAAAAAAAGG
Source organism: Danio albolineatus (assembly GCA_903798035.1). Lineage (NCBI taxonomy): Eukaryota > Metazoa > Chordata > Actinopteri > Cypriniformes > Danionidae > Danio > Danio albolineatus. Next base: position 330,428 of record CAIGQQ010036980.1, on the reverse strand, counting down.
TCAAATGACTGGCAGCTACGGCTGCCAAACAAAGACC